>BMAO01004751.1:0-63632 GCA_019973975.1 Trichonephila clavata
CTGTGCGTGCATGTGTGTGTGCTTGCGTCTGTGAGAACGTGTGTGTATGTGCATGCGTGCGTGTGAGTATGCACGTGCGTGCGAAATCATCAATTCCTTAAATTACCGAAAACACTGTAAAAGGTAAAAATACATATTCATTTCAATACTTGAAAGCTATCAATAACGTTTTTTAATGTATCTCATACACATAATACCCTTACTTAACGCCCCTTATATAACAGACATTTTAATAAATAAAATTCATGAACCTTCTTCATAACTTAAATTTATTTATTAAAAATTAAAAATACTCTATTAATAAATGTGATCTAGTGTTAACATAATGTTTAGTGAATCATTTTCTTGCATCTAAACAACTAATTATGAAACAGTTACAATATAAGCTATCTGAATACTTTATGCAGTGACAAAAAAAAAACTCTTCACATTTTATAAAATTTACTTCAACAGCAGATCCCTTAACACATGTTTACAAACAATAAAACCTTTCAAAATCATCGAAAATTGCTTTTTCACAACCCAAGATTCTTTTTGAAAGCCAAGTAATTAAATTTAGCCATCGGGAGCTAAAAATCACGTCTCCTCCTCAAACCCATTCTGGGGTAACAGAAGGTTGTAAACCGCCCCAAACTCCCACACCAGTTCCTCATAAAGATCACCCCCCGCTTTGTAGTTAATCTTAATAAACTGATCATAACCAGACCTCGATCTGTATAAGAGGCTTTCTTTATTTAGAAGTTAAAACCATCATCGGTGCTCTAAAAACGAGGCAGTATTTTTACGTCCATTCATAAAGGGACGTGATATTGAGAAGACCACGTCAATGTTGAGTACCCACCTCCACTTTCAATTAACAATATACTGTTGTTAATCACTCTACTGGGGATAATGTAGAGTGAGACGTGTGCGAACAGCCACAGCCGTTAAACTTTATGTCCTCGGTCTTTGCCTCTGTTGCAGATCTGTTGCAAAAGGATGGTGTATGCTGAGTTTTCATAACCGCCATGTTTGGTCATACCATACTCAGCTCAACGTATGATATCAATAAACAATATAAAGATATCAATATACAATGATAAATAATTGATAATAAATATAAATATAAAATGTGATAAAAGATTGATAATAGATATCGATATATAATGTGATAAATGCTTGATAATAGATATCAATATGTAATGTGATAAATGATTGATAATAGATATTAATATATAATGATAAATGAATGATAATAGATATCAATATGTCTAAAACTAAAGATTCATTTAAATACTTGGTTTATTTGGGTGTTTAAATTTAAAAATGTGTGAAATAGTTTTGATTGTGTGATAAAATTTTTTGACACATATTTAATCAAGACTGGTACTTGTGATACTTTATCAAAAGGAGACATGTCACTTAAACTACTTATATTTGTAAATTACACATCTGCTCTTAATAAATAATTATATTATCAACAATAAGCTGAAGTTTGCTCGTTTTGATGGTAACCATATCAATATTTGGAGAAGGAGGCTATATGAAAAATAAATGAAAACATGTGTTGCAAAAAAGTTATTAGAACACATGTATTGATTATGAAACTTATTGAAGTATGTGTATACTATTTAAGCAATAATTATATAAAAAGGAAAAAAAGAACTATAAAATCAATAATCTCATATTTTTCACAAAATTTTTAAATTTCAGTTTAATAACTAAAGAGTTTTATTAAATCTCATACAAATTATTATTCGTTAAATAATGGAATATTTAAAAAACATTTAACAGACAAATACAGCGTGTACTACCATAATTAAAAGTAAAACAGAATTTTCTTTGATGCCTTTGATGATGATTTCTATATCTATATATAATTCCTCTAATATAAATTTAATTTTCAAATTTTCCAATTTCTTACCAGAATGCACTAGTATTATTAATAAAACGATAAATTACTAAAAGTACATCATCATTATACATAAGTAACAATAATTGTGCGAATATTGCTGTTTTTTAACATTTTTTTTTTCAAGAAAGAGTTGTGTTAGAAGAAGTTTTATGCCTGACGATTGAGGTTAAAAGGGAATTTTATAAAATCTTAAGCAAAAACGTGTTAACTTAGGTAAGTATTTCACTTTTTTTTCACACAATTCTCATAATTTTTTTCTTTAATAAAAAAAAAAAACTTAAATTAATTCAAGACAAATAAAAAATTTATTTCCGGTAATATTTTAATAATTTGATTCCTTTTGTTCTTTGAACACTTACAAATGTTCTTATAAAAGCAGAAATTATTTTTTTGCGGTTTTATTTACTATACGCTCTTTCTCTTGCATTACACGTAAATCAAACCATACTCACGCATGAAAACATATGTAGATGAAGATAGAAACATAGAACATGTTTTTACCAAATTTCTCTCAGATTCTTTTATATACTGAACTATTATATATTTTTAAAATATATTTTATCTTCAATGTTTATGAAATTATAATGTCTGAAAATTAATTTTTTTATGTAAGTTCAAAAATTTTTTAAAAATATCTGAAATTCCTCAAAATAATTTCTTGAAATAAGAACATAACAGTTTAGTATTTGAGGCTTTGAAAATATTCTTCCAATATCTTTGATTTTCAAAACTAAACACAGACTAAATTTCAAACACTTACTTTCTATTAATTTTTATTAATTTAAAAATTTCTTAAACATTCTTAAAGTTTGGTATATTTTTATGGAAATCAATTTATTTGTGATTTAAATACTATTGTAACATTTTCCTGAGTCTGAGCCAAAATATATATATATATGATTTCCACAATTCATTAAGACCACGACCTGAGAAAACCAATGTAAAAAATAAAAATTTCTTTACACTGAAACTTTTTTTTCTGAAAAATGTCCATTATAGTAATTTTTTTTTAGTTTTCGTAATACAAATAATGCATTTTTAAATTATTTTTCATTAATGTTAATTAAATCTAATCAAATTACATGTAAACTGGTTATTATGCATAATAAAATAAAATCTACCATTATTTTCTCATAAATATTTTCTACACATCATACCATTCCGAATAGAATATATATTATATCAAATCCTATGAACTGTAAAAATTAAATATAAATATTACGAGTAAACTGAATTCAATAGAGACTCTTTTATTATTCTTGTAAACATGATAAATTTGCATACATTCATTGAAAAAGTCCGTGATTATTTTTCTTAAGAAAAAATACTTCTTAGGAATTATTCAGAGGTATAGTAAAAAATGTCCTTTAAAAACTTTTTTTATTATATCCTTTTTATGATTATCGATAAAAATACTTCTTAAATATTGTTTTTTGCTCTTTTCTCCTCTTTATTATCACATCTTAAAAGAAATTGCTTGTGCATATATTTGTGCATGTGCAGGTGTGTGAAAGAGAGATCCCGTGTGATATTCATTACATTACATCTAAGTGTGCCTAATAATAATACAAACTGGACGACATTTGCATAGTTTGAGAAGTTACATTCATAAAGAAAGAAAAAACTTTACAACGCATTTATTACTGAAATAAGTAAAGCAAGTAATTAACAAACGAATAATAATTGCTAAAATAATAATTAATTACCGTGATTGTTTTCAATTTAGTTAAATTCACTAGAAAACAACTAATTCTTCAGTAATTTTTAATGTAGTCCTAAATAATGCATTAATACATATGTATCCGATTTGATTCAGTGGACAAAAATGGAATCAGGCTTCAGTTCATCATCTAAATCTACAGACTGAGTCGTAAAGGACATTGCTATAAAACTCTAGGTATTAAAACTTGATTCGACGTTTATGCTTCAGCCATAACAAAGCAAAAAGCGATATGGCAATTCCTATGAAGCAGCATTTAGCTTATCACGGGAGCAGAATGTTCAAAACATTCTGAGCACATTTTTAGTGAAGAAAGAACAATTTAGAGCTGCACTTTTTAAAATAAGATAAATGATAATTTTCTTTCACATTGATTATTATATTACATACATGGAAAAAAAATGTTTTCGGATTAATAAGTATAAGTTACTGTATTTAAGATTATAACTTCTTTATTGATTTAAAATTCAGCTTTTTTTATTTAAGAATAACGTTTTTAATTTCAAAGATTAAATCAATCTATGTATTTTGAAAAGAAATATATTTAGAAATATCTTAAGAAAAGTTATAACTTGTTGTTATTTTGTTTAATTCATTAGCACATTAGCACTGTATTACATCTGAACAAGTAGTTTCTGTCTTTAAGACTTTGAAAGGTTTAAGAAATGAGAATGCAGCTGCTTAAAATATATCAATTTCTCAACTTTTATTGCATACTGCTTGAAAATTTTTGAGACCTAATATTATTTAGTATGATGAAATCTAGGCTCTTTCCCATGGTTTCCACTATCTATTATGTAGTAATTTTTCTACCCACAAAGGGCTCTTACTGCAAATGATCCATTTTTTTGTTATAAAATACACCGTTCTTCCGCTAAACTTGGAGAAGAGTTATTTTGCATGAAAATATCACAATTTTGGTCACACTTTATTTTAATTTAAATGCTCAAGATAATCATTTATTCATTTAACCCCTTTTTTGATGAATTTATAATATTGAACCAAAATCTAATGCCAGGAATTCAAATTTTTAAGAGAAATCCTTACAAAACAACGCCTTAACCGGCTTGCTCGTACAGAGTACGGGCACTGATATTTTCTTTCTTTCTTTTATTTGCGTGTATTTTTTACTTCTTATGGTGATATTATTTAGTGCTAGTGTTTTGAAAAGTTGTCGCATTTTGTCTAGGGCACAGAAATTCGTTTAATCTAGCAATTTCTTGGGGGGGGGTAAAAAGGAAAATTTTTCTTTGATGAAGGTAGAAATTTAGACCTTTAAATTTTGTGTTCTACTGTATGCAATGCTTTTGCATTCAGACTGCCAATTTTTGAAATAACACTTACAACAAAAACACCTTTTTGTGAAAGTATGCATTTAATTTGGGTACAACTGTCTACAAATTATTTGAATTGTTCTTCAAAAAAACACTCGCACACAAAGTCCTCGACTATTTCAAAAAGTAGGAATATAACAAGTTTTTTAAGATATAAGAAAAATTATTCATAGCATGCACAGATTGTACTTACAAAAAGCAAACATTAAAAAGTTTTTGTGTTCCACTATTTTAAAATAAAAAATGGTATTAAAGCTGTAAAATTTAAAATTAAAATAAAATTCTTCCATTTTGTAATCTTATTAAATATGGTTTTAGTTAAAAAATTTTAAAAATTTGCTTCTTTTAAAAACATTTTAGGTTAAAAAATTGACCTGCTAAGGGGCTAAAACCTATTTAGGATAAGATAAGATTATTATGAACAATAATTGGTGATAAGATATCAATTAAGAATTTCTGTCAATTGATTTCCGATTTGAGAGCACCAGAATGAATTTTCGAAATTAAAACGTATAAACAAAAAAATCCACTTTATTGTGGAAGTTTAACTTAAGATATATTTATTGGCATTTTTTGTTTTGTTTTTCTTTTACATTGTATTTTTAATTTGACGATATGTACACTTTTGGTGTTACAAGTGAAGCAAATCAAATGTCATTTTCATATGCTTGTTCAAAACAATCAAATGGATTTAAATTTATTTAACATATTAGCAACGATTTAAATTTCTTGATTTATTTTTTCACAAACTTATACATGAAAACAACTACAATTGGAAACTGCATGAGTGAGTGAGCGAGAGAATATTAACGTCGCACTGATTAGCAACACGAGGGCTTTTGGCGAAGGATACGCGTAATTTTGAACCATGGTCATGTGACGCGGACGACACCTGAGCTGGCACCCCCTCTCCTAACTACCACACCACACCAACGGGAGGACGTTTGAGCTCTCGACAGATTTAACGTGCATCGCGCCCTACACGGCGGATCTTTAGTGGTTCTAGGATCGAACTCATGACACGCTAGCCATGATCCGATGCCTAGACCACTCGGCCACCGCGGCCTCTGGAAACTGCATGAAACATATATAAACCCAACTCTTTTCTTTACATCAGGGGTGTCAAAATCAAACACTAACTTGGGCCATACAAACAAGATTTAACACAAAATGGGCCGCAAAAAATCAATATTCCTTTAAATATATGTTTATTTCGAATAACACATTGTATTAAACTCTATAAAAGAACAATAAAAATTTAATGTTTACGTTCTGACACTTGACATATTTTCTCTGCTACTATCTTTCTATTTCGGGAGAAATTTTGATATTTTTTTTATATATTATTTTTTCCTATACACTAGCAGGGCCGCAAAAATATTCGTTTTAGGCCATGAGTTCGACACCTTTACTTTACACGGTAGATACGTTCTTTAGAAACCCTTACAAAGAAAATCGTGTAGAAGAAATACATCCGAATTTGGGGATATGATTCACAACTTCAAAAAGTCATGTAAGATGAAAAAACTCTAAATATTTTTCCAAAAAGCCATGCAAAAAGTAATGATGTTACCCTGTTACATATGTATAAAATAAAAACAATTCTTTTTTATTACAAAAAAGTAAAATAATAGAACAGTGAAAATTTATATAGTTTATAAATAAATACAACATGTAAAATTTCAAACTGAAACTAGGAATAAAACTAATAACAATTTTTTGTCATTCCTTAATAATGAACTGGATCAAAAATACTATCATTAATTGTGTCCGATAGATATATAAAGCACAGCTGTCTGCTTTGATTTAAATGAAGGATTTTTATTGAAATTGTTTATTGTATCCTACGAATTGAACACTTGTTCATAAAATACAATTATAGTGGAGAACGAAATCAGAAAGTAAAACAAAGAAGTAAAACAAAATAAGGAAAAAAGTGCGTAAGCGACTTCTATTTGAAGCCACTCCTTCACCATCCTGCCTATCTAAGGTTGTGGGGGAAACAAAGCATCACCAGAAACTTCCATAATAATTATTATTTTATTACTATTCAAGCACTTTAATCAACCACAAGTGAAGCTACAAGAGGAGACCCTAGGAATGACATAAAGACAATCTACACTAAATAAACAACAGCAAGTAATCTGTTTAATTTAATCTAATCCAATCTATCTTAGATTATAAATTCTCAATCCACTAATTTATTATAGTGGCAAACTCCATCTTTAACTCATGTTGCGATAATGAATTATATCTCACCTACGTATCACCGCAACAGTTTTGCTACTCCTTCTATCATACATTTACAAAACCTTTTTTGACTTTATATAGTCAAACTAATCTACATATCAAGGTTTCTTCTTGAGGGATGGTTGTGAATTAACGCGAAAGCTAGCCCAAAGTTTCTCCAAGAAGATTAATCAGAAGGTCGCGTATAAATCCGTCACAAGTGATTATAAAATTCAGGCATATACCATAATTCCAGAATATACAAAGTAAATAAGCCATGAAATAGACCAAGTCACTTACACATGTGTGGGCATAAACTGAACGACTTCTGATTACACTGTAAAAATTAGAATTAAAAAAAAATCGGAGGATTCGTGCTAAAACAAAAATTTGTATAGAAAAAGAATAGTGAACCCTGCTATTTCAAAATCGAGTAAAAAGCAATTAGGTGTATGTAAATAGCATGGGACAGTGTTTCTCAAACTGTGGGGCATGCCCCTCCCCTAGAGGGGCATGATAACCCTACGAAAATGGCGCACAAGCATATTGAAAAATCGAAAAAAAATTATTTAAAAAATTATTTTTTTACTGAAAGTAAACTAAGTACATTCTGACAATTAAAAAATAAAACATCCATTTACAATGATGTAAAACACTTCTAAATATATCAGTACTGCGCATTGTATTTTATAATTAATTTAACAATACTAAGCTAGAGCAAATTTAATAATTACCAGTGACGCATGGGTTTGTCATATATAAAATTTTATGCAAAAATTAACACTTATCTTGATAATTTGTACGATTTATAATTAATCCCTTAACTGCCGATTAAAAATTGCGCGCTCCCCAATACCACCGTTTAACAGCAGGCGAGCGAATATAGTGTATTGGGAGGGGGGGGTAGAAAAGGAATAAATAAGCAAATCTTCTGAAATAAGTAAATCCTTCGCAAACACTGTCAACGTTATTTTGTCGCATTCCAAAGTCTTCGGAATAATTTTATGGCTAGCAGTTTTCAGAAAATATCGTATTTTGGAAAGACGTATATAAACGTCTGGGGCAATAAACACATTGTCTGAGGGAGATGTTTATTTACACCGGCTGCACTTCAGAGGTTAAGGTCGAATTGTAGTTTTAGTGTAAAAATATAGTATTATTGAGTTTAATACATTGTTATTGTATGGGGGGCGCGATGAAAATTATAATTGAATACTGGGTCGCTAATATTGAAAGCAGAGGAAAAACAAATCTTAATTATTAGTAAGCATATGAAGTTTGCGTATAAAAGATACAGCCTTTAGAAGCTTAATTAAACAGAAAATAAGATTGTTAAATGAGCAATACATTTTAAGAGTAGTTTAAAATAATTACCACAACAAAAACAAATAAAATATTTTATGCATTTCCATCTTTTTTATTTGTGTTTTCTTAGAAAGCTAACCCAAAATAGTATACATATAATCCGCTTTAGTATGAGTACATGTAGATCAAAGAGCTGGCTTGTTAGTTTATTGCACGAGAGTTGAATTTGACCAAGCACTGTATCAAACACTCGATAATTTATGAAATTCCTGTATCTTTAATCCACACTAAACTTTGCAAAGATCAAAAGGGTAGTAGCAGCCACGTGTTTTCCTTGAACAAACATTCGAAAGACCCATTAACGCTTCCATTGTTAAACACAAACGAAGAAATTAAAATCAATAATTTAAAACTTAGTCAGAAGACACAATTTTCATTATCAATAATATTTTGAAAATGAATAGGAAAAATGTCAATCGTGTAAATAAAGTAACTACAAATATATATATTGTTTTAATTTACTATTTATATTTTGCATATCATTTATATTGCATGTGTGATTCACTTCATTTATTAACTAACAGATATAAACGCAAGTGGAAGGAAATATATAACATTCAAGGTAGAAAAGTAAAAAAAAAATAATAATAATAAATGAAGTCAAAGTTAAATTTATATTTAGATAATTATAAGGAAATTACGAATTAAGCTCCATGCAATGAACGCTTTAGGAAATAGAATAGCAATATCAAATAGATAAATTAAGTTGAATAACTTAAGTACTCCCAGATTCATCTGTCTTTCAACGTATAAATATTACGTAAGTCAATTGGAAATATAATCGCTTAAGCCGGTGTGGTAGACTACTTCAGTAAACCCCATTCATAGCAAATCATCACTCGATAAAAGAAACATGCTTCCCAATTTTTAATTTTAATAGTCCAAAAACGTAAAGTTTTGTCTATAACACCCAAACGAGCATTTTGTCTATAACGCCCCTGAAATGGCCCTTGGGAACCGATTTTTTTAAAACCCGTTCTTAGTAGACCTCTACTTAACTTAAGAAACATGGCTGCACAATTTCAAGTTTATAGGTCAATCATATTCAAAAACAGAAAATTTTTAATCTATTACTCGCTTTCAGCCAGACTCCCTATTTGGGAGTCAATATCTTAAAAATTGTTCATAGTAAATCTCTACCCACCGAAATTTTTTAAAGAGTTATGAGGGGAATAAATTTGACTTATGAGAATTTCTAACCGTGATAGTTCAAATCGAGGGTATGTTAAATTCTCGACCTCTTTGCCCCTTGTCTGCTAATGAGAATGAGTTTGAAGTTCTTACTCCTGCTCACTTCTTGATTAATAGATCCTTGAATTCTATTATTGAGCCCAACTTAATAAATATAAAGGAGAATTACCTTAAGAAATGGGAAAAAATTACTAGAATAGTGCAATTAATGCGGAAATTTTGGCATCGCAATTATCTTAATCAAATGCAACAAAGGAACAGATGGATGTTCAAAAAAAATAATGTAAAAGTTGGAGATTTAGTTCTCTTAATTGAAGAGAATTTGCCACCATACAAGTGGTTATTAGGAAGAATTATTCAAGTTTATTTAGAAGTCGATAACAAAATTCGTGTAGTTAAAGTGAAAACTCAATTTAGTACTTGTAAAAGAGCCATATCTAAAGTTTGTGTTTTGCCAATGCCAAATGATTAAATACTGTTGATAAAATTTATTTTTTGTGTGTTTTAATCAATTCAAGTGAATTTTTTTAAAATTTTATTTTCAATGATATAGTGCATGTCTTTAAGTGTCTTTTGTGGAATTTCAGTGATGAACAATTTAGATATATTTTGTGTAAATAATTAATAGAGTGATTGCCTGGTGTAACCAGTGCAATGTGGGGCGGTATGTCAGTTCACGGCATACGAAGCGCTATCTGTGTAATTAAAAGAGTAAAGTGTGTTGTTGTGTCTGTAGTAATGTATGTATAAACTGTGTCTGCGCAATCCCAATTGCGCTGCCTGAACTGCGCATGCCCTACAACTCCAATGTAAATGTACAGAAGTTATGAGTAATTAATATACGCTAGTCCACAAGAAAACGGTGTCGTGATTGTGTCATGAACAATATGTGTTAGAGACTCTTGAGTCCACTTACGTGTTAGAGCTATCGACATAAAAATTGAGATTATACATTTGTGAACAATTTTTCTACAAAGATTGCGACCATTGAGAGGCCAAAATTTTTCGCGAACATAATTTAAAAGTGAAAAAGCACCAACATGAAAGTATTTGTTATGCTGCAACTATTCAATTATCATACATTGTCAGCTAAATTTCAAGCCTATAGGTCTAATAATTCTAAAACGGGAATTTTTGTTCATAGTGCCCCTGCAACCCCTCTTGTGAGTTAATTTCCGAAACATCCGTCCATGGTGGATTTGTACTCACCGAAATAAACAACCCTGCCGAATTTCAAGTCCATTGGTCTAACAATTCTAAGACAGATTTGTTTTCTATAGCACCCCCTTCCATCCCTTGTGAATCGATTTTTGCAAAATTCGTTCTTATCGGATCTCTGAACTGAATTGAACTCAGTGGTACAACAGCCTATTGGGGTATAGACCTACTGTGTCTATCTCAGTATACGTGACCTTAGGCGCTGGCGTGCATGTGCGGATGTTTCGATCAAGTGGTCAGTCTGACGCGAACAAAAAACTCAACAAAGAAACATGGCTTTCAAATTTCAAGTCAGTAATTTTTAATAATTTGGGAGATCTCATGATGAGTGAGTGAGTGAGTTGATTTTCTTCATTATATAAATAAATTGCATTCCCATTTTATCATTTTATTTTTCATCTCTTACTTTAAATGAATAACTTGCAAACTCTTAATGACTATTCTTTGAATTATCTTTAAAAATAAAATATATATATATCCATGCTTAAATAAATTTTGGAAAATGTCCATAAACATGGCATTTATTTTAAGTTCTAAAACAAATTCAAAAAATTGTTAAACTGTTAATGCTGCGTTTGAATTTTTTGCTATCCTCTACATAAAGATTTAAACCTCTTAACTGCAATCTTCCCGTTATACTCTACCAACTATTTCTTCCAACAATGCAAGATACTTTTGTCTACACCCCCCCCCCCGCGAAAAAAAGTACCCTGGGAATCGTTTAGAGGCCAGCACAAAACCAGAATAACAAATATCCGCAATATTTCAAGGCATCTTTTCCTCTGTACCTTTCCTAATATTTTGACTCCATAACTCAGGAGCCTTCTAAAGGAAAGCATCGTTCAAAAAGAGACGAAATATGTGGAGGGGTGAAAGAATCCTTTTCATGCCTTTGTCGCACCCCCCAATTATTCACAAGCGGTTCCGGGCATTCTATGAGGAACATCCCCTCGAGCAAAAGGGGGAAGTATGAGTTATAGAGGGGAAAAAGCAATATGAGTTATGTGAGGCATTTCGCGATGTAAATCTATGTTCCCCTATTTGTATTGACAGTCCTCAACCGATTAGGGTGAAATATTTCTTGGGCTGTGTGTGTGGTTGTACGGTGCCCCGCTAATTTGTATCCTTTGCCCAGTTCTGTGGAGATGTATTGTTCTCAGTATAGAGATGTATTATGGGTAAAGTGTACTGAAGAAAGATATGGATATTAAGCCTAGAGGTCTGCTCCAGCACCGAAAAATTTGAAGTAAGTTTTGTTTCAAAGTTATAAATATGACTGTTCAATGATAACCCAAGGAAATTCTTTATCGATATTCGAGAGAGATTTCTAAATCTTTCTCTCTCTAATTTTTTTCATTTAATTTTGTATAAGTACTTTTCTTTTTTTTTAAGTAAAAATTAGAAGGTGTTCATAAAAATTAAGCAAGTAAATGGTAATGTAATGCTATTGTACCGTAAGGTATCCGACTACTTGCGGCAACTTTTTCTTCAAATAAATAGAGATATGGAAATTTTTTTATGGTTCTTAGATTTATTTAGCACATTTTAAGAAAAAAAATGCTAAAATTAAGAAGAGGAAAAATTATTAATTACTTAAATAGGAAAAAATTGGTAAAAATGTGCAAAATTTTTTTATTAACGAGGCTCATTCTGTACAAAAAGTTTATGAATAAATTCTCAATTTTTCAATTTTGACCTTCAAAATAAGAGATATTTTAATTTTTACAGAACTGGAGCACTTTATCTTAGTTATATGAATTTAAAAAAAAAAAACAGTGTTTATATATTCTCAAAAGGAACTGTAAATTTCTAATGAAACAGTTATTGATAAATCTGAAGGTTCAAACACTTCTACTTTTACACAGAACATACACAAAAAATTTGAGTTAATTATTTTGGAAACTTTTTGAGCAATCACTGTCCCCGTTTGAGTGTTTTGAAAAAAGCACATTTCGAGTAAAACGCATTTTAAAGCTTGGCATGTATATCTTATTTAAAGTTATGGCACTCATCTGCTTTTACTAAAAAAACTTGCAGCTTTCGTTCTAGTGAATGGAAATTAAAAACTTGGTGTTTTTACGAAGCTAACAAGACGGTCTATGAATAAGTTATAAAAAAATTGTCAATTTTTGAAGAACTTCACGATTTTAGAGTAAATGGATAACTGCATAGTGCATGAACATTTTGTTTATCTGTATAGTGAGACAGGTATCTTTTGAACTTAAATGTCATCCATACATAATGCATACTATTTAATCAAATAAAGATAGCCAAACAAAAAGTAAAGCAGTCTACTCAAGTAATTTACTATATTTAATTAAATATTTTCAAAGAACTATGAAATAGAAAACAATATGTTAATATACATATAAAGTTGTGTGTGTGTGTGTGTGTGTGTGTGTGTGTGTGTGTGTGTGTGTGTGTGTGTGTGTGTGTGTGTGTGTGTGCGTGTGTGTGCGTGTGCGTGTGTGTACAGAAAGATATATATATATATATATATAGACAGAGAGAGATACAGTGGTACCTCGACATACGAGTTTAATTCGTTCCGCAACCTTGCTCGTATCTTGAATTACTCGTATCTCGAAGCAAATTTCCCCATACAAAACAATTGAACTACTATTAATCCGTTCCAACCCCAAAATGTCACCCCAGTTATTTTTGTTACGTGGTTTTGAATAATAAAAACGTATTTATAAATGAAAAATATTTATTGTACAAAAACAAAAAAGAAAATGTAAAGAAATAAATTAGATATCCTCACTGGTCTTTGCCTTTTTCGCTACATTTTTCTCGCTTTCACCTGTAGGCTGTTTAGAAAAAAACATGTCCAAGGAGGTTTGTTTCTTCCTCCCTCTCAGAATGTTCCGGAAATGAGTTAGGCAAGTGCCATTAAAAAGATCAGATGCACGAACTGTTGCAACTTTTTCTGGGTGTTTCTTTTACACGAACTGTGAAACTCTCTCCCATATTCCTAAGATCTTCTTTATCTCACTTGTAGAAATAACCTCCTCCTCTGACTCCTCGAAACCAATTTCTTGCATAACCTCCGTATGCTGCTGTGACTGTAACTCTTGTATCTCCTCAGTCGTTAGTTCCTGGACTTTCTTCCGATCCATGGTTATAAAAATAAATGAACTACAACTGTAAATGTAATTATAAACGCAACACAAAACGCGAACACAACTACACAACTTATCACAGCGGAAGCACGCTGCTAACTGATTCACTGACCATGATGGGCGCGACCGCGTGGCCTCGCGGTCGCGTGCTACTACCGGCCGACCTGCTAAACCGAACTCGTATCTCGAATTTCGCTCGTAACTCAAAGCAAAAATTCACTCGCTCGCTGGCTCTTATCTCGAAAAACTCGTATGTTGGGGCACTCGTATGTCGAGGTACCACTGTACTTCTTTTTTGTTCGATAGTTTTAAGGCTTATATATTTAATCATATTAATACGCCTACGTTTCCTTCTTTTTCACGGCAATTTTATTATAATTGACATTTTTACAACTATGTTAACTATTTCTTGAAACATTGAAAGTCCAATAACAGACCTTTGTGTTGTAAACCATTATTTAAATTGGCTTAATATGATATTAAACTTAAAATAAGATAATTTTACTCTACTATCTGTATAATTGAAACTAAAAGCTTTTATAATAAATAAATCCAAATATCATTGGGGTTAAGAAATAGGATTACCAATTTTCTTGTTTCGAACTTAACATCCAAAATTAGGAAGGAAACTCAATTTTCTTAAAGATTCTAAGTTTGAAAATTGAACAAAAAAACTCGCCTGGCCTATTCTTTCTTTTGTTTCAAGATTACACATTACTTTTTTTTTTAGGAAACTGCAAAAAAATTAAAATACACAACTAATCTTCTTACCATTTAATAAATTATTTATCTCAATGTATCACGTTTTAATTTAAAGTAAATATACTTAACTTCCATTTGTAAATATTCAAATATGAGGTTCAATTAAAACAACGAAATAGTGAGAGGGTATATGCACTCCAGAAAAATGAAGAGGATATATTTTCAGCACAAGTCTCGCCATTTGGGAATTAATTCAAGTAGATTCACTTGATATTCTAATGCAATGCCAGATTAAAGCAACTTTTGAGCGATGTTAAGTTTTTTCTTCTTTTTTCCTTAGCTGTGTTCTAGACAGTTAACTACATTGTTATTTAAATTAGAGTTTCTCCTTGACAGGAATAAATTACACTTAAAGCAATTTTTCCCTTTAAGTTATTCAGCGTGGTCTCCCTAGGGATTTTAGGGATTTTTTTCCCTAGTTTGCATCACTTGAATTAATTGTTATTCAGATTTAAGAGAAGAGCTTCTATCAATGCGGACGTCTGCATAGATTCTGATAGAATCTTTTTATAGGAGTGTTATCTCCAACTTTTTTTTCTTTCTCTCTGTATAAAAGATAGATTCTCTTACAACTTTCTCATGCACTTTACTTAAATTATAATAAAACTAAGAGTTGTATGCAATTTGGCTATTATAATTAGCAGAAAATGAGTAATTGTGTAGAATAAGATTATCTTCTTTTAAAAAAGTTTTATCAATTAAAAAAGAATGGTTTTTCAATGATGTACAAGGATAACTTGTTTGTATTATGCTCTTTAAAAAAGGAAGTTTAACATTACATTAGCTTAATCAAATTCAATAAACATGGAGGAAGATTACGCGAAAAATAATAAGAAAACTTTTTTTATGCATAATGTTTTGTTTAAAAGTCATTGTGTTACTAATTCAAAATATTTGCATATCTTTAAGAATGCTTATATTATGACTTCATATACATTGTTTTGAGAAATTTTAAGTAACATTATGAAATATTTTTTTTATTTTGCTGAGAATGTATAAGAAAGAATATTTCAGTTTTCAATAAAATACAAAATTAAAAATTTCAACATTATTTATGGTTTATTTTCTTCACATTATTTTCTTAATACACGAGACTGAAAATAATATAGAAGTATATTTGTAGAAATACTTACACATTGTCAATTTATTTATTCTGCTTTGTTTATTTGCCTATGTATATATATACATACTTATACATTGAATTCATTAAATCCATTATTATGATACTTTATCTAACTTGTAATAATGTTATTCTCCAACCTTCGGAGGTCAGCTGATTGTTTTAACCCTTAAGGTCAGCCCTTTAACCCTTAAGGTCCATAAGGTTGCTAAATGAAAATATTAGTATATAACTATTTATTTTAATTTTTTTAGACGTAAAGTAAATAAAACTCGTACGAAAATACATAGCAACGGATGGTCTTTTTGTAGCAACGAGTCATTTCTATTTAGATCAAGATGTTGTTACTTATTCCACTTGATCAACAGTAATATCATATCAAGGCCAACGAAATTCATCGCGGCTAAGTGCTAGATTTTCCCTTAGCTTTGAGCACCATGCAGGTGACAGTGCGATTTTGTTCGGTTTCACACCAATTTTGAGGCAAAACAACCTGGGAATGGTCAGAGGCCTCCCACCTCTCTTTCTCTTCACCAACCTCACGAGAGGACTTGCGCCTCGACGGCTATTTAGAATTCCTCCCTCCCCCCGCCGCGAAGGGGTACTATACATTTACAAACATCCATGCGTTCTCAGGGATTCGAACCCAGGCCCTACGACACCATAGTCAGCGTCAATGACCAACCACTATATCGGATGGGCGGCCGGATCAACATAATTTTATCAAGCAGTTGTGCTTTCATTTGCTCAATTATACTTCATTATTGCACAAAATTATACCGATTCACATAAAACATGAGACAAAAACACAGTAATATATTATAAATAAGCTAATTTCAGTGGCGCAAAAGCCCAAGGCTTACTGTGTTCATCTCGGTATTCGTAACCTTAGGCGCTGACGTTCATGAAAAGATGATCAGGTCAGGATGTCAATCTAGCGGGAAAATCCCCAGTGTTTAGTCCCCAAAGTAAGCTTGGCACTCCTTTATCGATCCACTGAAGGGATAAAAGGCGGAGTTAACCTTCCCAGCCCGGAGATAGAACCCCGGACCTGTGATGGGGAAGCGTAATACGTTACCACTCGGCCAATGGTCATTAGTATATTATTACAGGACACAATAAACTGAAGTAAGTAAAATGAATAAGGATACGGCCAGCGAATATCTTATCATTGACCCCAATTGATTTGACACACACACAGTGGTTTTCTTTCTTAATTTCCTAAACTTTCTCGTTCACCAAATTGCATTCGGTATATGTTCAATTTTGATGAAGTTTAGATCAAATTTAAAATGAAGGGAAATATATCCTTAATAGTGAAAAGGTTAAATAAGATATTGAAATGATTTTCTATTTTATATTAAGCTATTATACCTGTTTAAAATCTCAAATATACATTTTCTTAATCCCTTGTTGATCCAGTTTTAATGTGTCATATGCTTTTAAATTAGTCACTTGGCTAAATTATAGCTAAAATGAATGACATTTGAGTTATATGATAATTTTTATTTCCAATATATATTACTTGGTATTACATAAGAGATTATAAAAACATATGATAGATTTAGTTATGCATTAAAATATGGATTGCATTATTTTTGTATTAAATTTTTTTTAAAAAATCGCACTGGAAATGTTTGTTTAAAAGTTCATATAAATATATTTCACAGATATCAAACATGTGCATTTAAACAAATGTATCAATTTTATTAAAATACTCGTATTGAAATTCAAATAAACATAATAACTTTCTAAAACCACTTCTTTTTTTAAACGTCAAGTGCCAAATTCTAATGTTTTATTTGGTATGAATACAAATATATATAATTTTAAATGACACTTAAAAAATATGTTAGTCATACAATATCAATACCATCAAATGTTATCGTATGATATATATACAAATGCAATATGAAAGTCTCATATTAAATGCAATACTTTTACATTCAAAATGTATACATCTCCATATATATAAGTTTTTTGTAAAATGTATGTAATCTTACTTTCATATTTCATTTAATAAAACTACAATTTAAAGGATGCATTAAATTGCCATATACGTCGACATGCAATACTAAATAATCTGCAAATATTGTAGCATATCACTCATTTATATGGATATACAATTCAGTGTGACTGCATATAATTTTGAGACGATAATACCCCTTGAAGCATCCTTCATTTTCAATCGATTTCTCCATCCAATCCCTTTTGCATTAACATGTTCACCCCTCAACTTGTTGCATTATGTACAAACTGCAAAATCGCAAAGGAAAATCTGAATGAAGTATTACCATTCCTGATGTAATTTCAGTCCACCCCTCTTTTCAATACACTCTGCAGCCCAATATGACGCACCTACACCCTTCTCCCAAATGAATCGTCTGCTTTCGGAAGGGATGGTTTATAGAGCGGCGAAAATGGCATTGATGGAGGGTGCAGCAAATTGGGCAATGTGCATTTCGAGGAGTTGAGTTACGAGGGTCTTTCGACCGCTTCGAATAATGAGTGGTCAGAAAATATGAGAAATTATCGTCTGCTCATATTCGACAATTTTGGTAATTAGAAACTGAAACTTTGCAATGCATAGGGGAGTAAATTGACCATTAAGGTCTAATGAGACATAAACAAAGAAGATGTGATACTTTGTTCTGCTTTGCAATGTTTCATTCCCTTATGAATGTAATTTACTCAGGATCCATTAATATGATTATTATCTTGGTTTATTTCAGGTTGGAATTACAGAGAAAAGTCTCATGCCTGTCATGATTTAATGTTATTGTTTTATAAAAAAATAATAAATGTAGTGAAAAGTACGCTAATTATATAAATATGTAATGTTGACGAAAAAGTAAAAGAAAGTTCATTTAAATTAATACTATTTGGACGTAAATATAAAAAAGATTGTACACCTATGACAAAAAGTCAAAATTAACCATAGTATATTCAAACCGGTTTTTTCCCCGGTATAAGTTGTCTTAGGAATTAGATATTCCAATATTTTAACCTTGATACCCTGTTGAAAAAAGTCTCTTTTTATCTTTGTGAGTCTAATAAATCCAGTTCGTATAATATTATTCTAGGGCTTAAGAAATATATTCTGTGTTGTTCATATCATATATAATAAATAATTATTAATGCAACAAGCATATTTTTGTTCATTCATAATCCCTCTCGCTCTTTTTTGATAGTTTAACACCCTCCCCTTAGAACAATCCCTTAAGCTCTTTTTAAAATCCTGAAACATCGAAGTTTCTGTTACATTTTTTATGAACATATTGTAATTACATTATTACGGACATTTTTTATATAATAAAAAAGATTTAAAATAAATATTTACAGACAATTGGCCAAATCTGAGTTATTTTATAGGACCATGCCCCACATTTATATTTTTTAATGTTAAAGAACACTTTGTAGCTAGTAACATCTTGCATATAATTAATGAACCGTTCCAAACATTTTCCAAACAAACTCTACTCGTGCAGGCCGTTGTAGAGTTGCTGATTCCAGTTCTGATGCCACAACAGTGTACAGCAGGTGTGGCCAACCTTTTTGGGTAGAGTGCTACTATCTGATTAAAAGAATTATATACGTACCATTTTCAACTTTTGCAACAACAAAAAAACATGAAAAAGGTTAAGAGGATTTTTAAGTACAGCACAGAGTTTTTAAATTAATTTAAGTAAAGTAGGAAAAATGCAATCTTTTCCCTGTAATCTTAAATTTAAATTATTTAAGTGTTAAATAATATCGGTAAAAAAGGTAAATCCCATAACCAATCTTCATTCTTGATTAGAAAGCTTTCTCTAGACATTTCATTGTTATTTTCCAGATAATTCAAAACATGCTCCCTGAAAGCCAGCGCCGAATGGTCAGTTAATTTAGAGAAAATAGCCTTCAAAATTCATGCTTAGCTCTTATACAATTAAGTTTTAATTTCTACCAACGGCGCAGCAGCGTGGTCGGTTAAGTACCCATTTACCACGTAATCAGCTTCAGTTCGAATCCGCGTGATCGGGTTTTTCTGTTTTAAATTCATTTAAATTTTTCTACAAGTTAATAAATTTATTTAAAAAAAGGGTTATTAAATATTAAATGATATTTTAAATGATTATTTTGTATTTTAAAAGGTAAAATATTTACTGTAATTATTTATGTTTTATGAATATAATTATTAATGAATAAAATATTTATTAAAAAATATATTATAATAAATATTAAATGATACGTTACATAAAAACTAGTTACAAATAGTTTTATAATATGAAATGCAATATATTATAAATAAAATATTATATAAAATATCATAATAATATACATAAGATATGTTATAATAATTATTTAAAAAATTATTTTATAATTAATATAATAAAAACAATATATATCTTACATTATTTATTATTAATATAATTAGTTTACAATTATATAAATTATAAAATAATTAAATGTTAATGATAAATATTTATATGTAATTAAAAATTGTTTTATAATTATATAAAATTATAAATTAATAATTATAATATAAGATATATTAGCACAATTGTATAGTGCAGTTTGATATCTATCGTGTGTGTATATTAAATCAAATAATACTTCTTACTAGAAATTCCTGATCTTTTTTTTACCCTCATTAGTAATATAGAAATGGAATCTTAAAAAATAAAAAAGCTATTGTATATATTTTTATTAACTTATGGATCTAAAAAAATTTCAAGATTCTTTTTACTGATATTTTGTTATCCTACGTTTTAACACTCTAGATTTAAACCCCAATTTTATGTTTCTCGGTAATATAATACCTCGACTTACGCTACCCCGATCTACGCGAATTCGGAATTGAGCGATTTTCAGATCTCGTCGATTCATCTTTTCTTTTTTTATTGCGGAGTCAATGCTAGAGCCTGATGAAATCGGTAATTTGATCGAAGTTCTCGATCTTTCCAGGCAAATAAATTAAGAAGTGAGTAGTGATGACATTCACGTGTTGCTCGATTCCCACTATCAGGTGCTAACAATTGAAGAGCTCATAGAAATGTATAAGCAAGAGCAAGACATTAAAGATCCTGAGTCTGTAGACTCAGTTCAATCAGAAGATCAAAAAATGACGGTTGGAAATTTGACAGAAGGCCTCAGATTAATTGAAAAAAGGGATACACATTTTAGAAAATACAGACTCCAACGAAGAGCGTATTTTTTCGTCAAAACTATGAATAAAAAATTTATTAGCATGCTACGAGGAAATTTTGTGGGGAAAAAAATATTTGAGCCAGCAGACACTGTGTTAGATTTTATGAAACCTTTTAAATCCAAAACTTTGGTTTACGATTTTGTATTTGTGTTACGTGCGTTTTTATTAAACATTTTTTAAATGATTATTTTTTTTCGTCTCCAGTCTCAACTGAAAATAACATTTACATGTTATATGCCAAATTAGATCCCGACTTACGCAATTTCGACTCACTCGGTTGTCACACTCCACTCACCAATCTCTTAAGTTCAGATTATTACTGTATTATTCAAAGAATTATGTAATCGAAATTTCAATTAATTTTTAAAATATCATTTTTTGTGATTCCGTGTATTTTATATACTGAATTAAATTAATAAACGTGAAACGAATTCATGAGCAAAGAGAAAAACCGTGTTTTTTAAAAAGAATACTTAATTTATGGATTGAGAATTAATTAATTCAAAAATACTAAATGAAGAATGTCAGCAGTATAGGAATAATTAAAAAAATATCAGAACAATTACAGTTTTCAGAAATATTAGAAAACTTAAATTATAAATTTATATTCACCTGACTTTGATTAATATACCAAAAAATATTTTAGTGCTTAGTATCCAGTACATATTTAGTATATATCCAGCGCTACTTTATATGTTTACTTTAATTTCTCTAATATTATCTAATATACCTTTCTCTAATATTATCTAATATACCTTTCACTAATATTATCTAATATACCTTTCTCTAATATTACCTCCCTCAACCTTTCTTTATAGAATCCAAATAATTTTATTACAATCAAAGATAAATTTTTTTTTGTCAGTTTGTGTTTTAGTGAATCACCTTTCTATAATTCCCCCTACTAAAACGAACGGGGGATAAATAAAATAAACAATATTGCGGTGTTATCTTTACAATACTAAGTTAACACTAATTAGCATAAATAAAACAAGATTCACAGAAAAAAAGTAAGAAATTCTTAATTGACTTCGATTGTCTGCACTCTAATTGTCAACTTTTACTTAATTATCGAGTTCTGCTGCGAAAACACTTGGCTGGCTTTCTTATCTACGCACGCCATCTACAAAAACATCGCTTTTGAGAAAGAAAAGACGGAAATTACAATTTTTACATCTCCGTTACCTAAAACGGGGCGACCCGAAAACGCATTTCCGGCGAGAAAAGCCCAGAAAATTTTTAATTAACGTCCTTTTTAACGCTCTTTCTGACTCGCGTTAAACAACTCGCATTAATTCTAACCATTTAGCTCGTTTTAAAACACCTTCCAGTCTCAACTTGCATTTGTCAACCCCCTCTGTAATTATTAAAACGCCTTTCGTAGCAGCGCCCACAGTGATAAATGTTCGATGTCTTAATAGGACTTCTTGGTGTGGAATGGCAACAAGTCAAAAGCGGGATTTTCAATCGTGAAAGCGGCCATTAAAGCTGGCGTGTACTTGGCGTAAATTAAAGCCGCCAACGTTTTTTTCCCCGCCCATCTTTTAAAGTGTGGATTCGTGCTTTAATTAAGATTGGTGGCAATGTACCCCACCCTCGGTTATTATTATTAAACGCGTTTTCTCATTTCATTGGCGTTGACAGATGAACAGAAGCGACTTCGCATTACAGGATGGGTATGCAATAATTGTTTTATTGTGCCGCAAGCAATTGGGGCAGCACTTACTGTGATTCTTCCACGATGTACTGCAGTTTGGGGGGGGGGAATGGTAAATGTTATCGCATTGGTGGTAATTGCAATTTACGGTAATGAGAAATGGTGTTATTGGCGCAGGTAGGGCTTTGCACGAATGGGTACTTTCGCTTTGTTCCTTTCTTTGTCGTATTGATTTCAGACAATGTAAAGGTGCAGCTATTTTGTCCTAGTTAGATGCTTCCCTACAAACTTGATTCTCTAGCATCTTAAATAATTGACATTTAAGAGGAAAAATATTTCTTTCAACAGTTGATTCTGCTTACGATGTCAGCTAGCCACATGTACAGGAAATAATGAAATAGTTAAGTCTGACGTTGCTCAAAGTTTTCACTTTGACATGGTGGGGAAGTTTGGCGTCATCTCAGAAGTAAGAAACACATTTAGGTTACAAACAGGCCAAAAATAAAGATAAACTAAGAAAATACATTTGGAATATATAGAGATACAAATTATAGTTCATCACAAGTTGTATTCTTTTTCAGGTTAATTCATTCACATATTCTTTCAATTCTCATATTTAAAAAGAAATCATACTATACATAAAGTCATTTTTGTAAAGACTTACTATATATAAAGACACTATATATTGAGCACTAGGACTTGCGGCATATAAAGGCACTATTATTTAGATTAACAAAAAGCATTGTTTTAACAATATTTTTTTACTTAACCCCCTAGACGGTGGATTTTTTGCCCAAAAGGTTTTTAAAAAAATACACATTTTTTATTGCATTTATTTAAGTATAATACTTAACAGAATGTGAAATATAAAAATTTTAGTTATTTTCAGTTTTTTTTAAAGTTTTTAAACTATTTTTTTTTTTTTATTTTAGAATAGTGGATCACAGAAAACCCTAAATGTTTGCATTTTACAAGTACTCTCTGCATAGTATGAAGAATGTTTCATGTATCCGAAAAGAATTTTTCTCATACTTTCAAAAAAAATCCCTGTTCATACTTCTTTTTCAAACGGTTGAGGATTTTTTGTGTTTGTGCTTGTATACAAGTATGTATGCGCACACAATTTGAATCATGGTGTAGTAATAAGTCTTACATCGCAATGGAAACAGATAATATCTGCGTTTTGGGATTATCTTTCCTTTTTCATTTCTTCTCAAGCAAGAAATAGCATATTACCTTGCCAATCCTTATTCTTTTATCGAATATTTTCAAGAATCTAAATTCCCACCTGCAATGAAAAATTCCCCCTTTTACCACTGAGAAATCCCTAAATGAGAAGTATTTCAGTACCATGGAAAAACTACATCTGTTAAAAACATTAGCACTAATTATCTCACCATAAGAAATAAAAATATATGCAAATCAAATACAGAAAGAAGAAAATATGAGAGCCTGTACAGCGTACAAGGGTAAACCGGTTGTGGCAAATTTTCAGTTGCCAATACGGTGTATGGACAAACCAATTAAGTGGTTAAATATTACTTTCAAACATTAGGAACTTTTAAAGAATTTTTTATTGTTTTGCATCTTACATTTTCTTTGAAAAAAAAATTTCATCAGTATTGAAAGCAAGCATAAATTGTTGCATAAGGAAACGGATGTAAATAAAATAATTTACTAAATATTTATTTTCACTATAAGTTAGTTGATAAATGTATTATATATTTATAACTTATAAATTTCGTCTTTATCATTTTAATATGAAAATATAATTTTTATCAATCTTTCAAAACACGTGCTTGGGCATGGTATGGACATTAAATTTAAATTAGGCAAATACCTTATAAGTGACTTAATTATGATAATTTTTCTTTATGAACTTTGACACTTTAAAACTTAAATCTCCCTATCTACTTATAATAATTTTTCTCTTCCTCTTTCATTAAAATTACAATAAATCTACTATTTAATTTATTGGGCAATGTTTTTGATAAATAGACATATAATAAAACCAACTACAATTTATTGCAATCTTTAAATAAATACTTTCCCAAAATGTTGCCTAAAAGGCAGATTACTTAAATATCCCTTAATGTATAGCATAAATTTAAATACATTAACTGTATTTTATTATAAGTGGTATTTAAAGTTTATCCGATATACATAATAGACGCAATAAAATTTTATTGAAAAGCTGACTCTGAGAAAAACAAAAAGCTTGTTATTTCTTAAATTTTTGAAAGATGGAATTTGGTTAGCCGAACCTTGATACTGCTATAATGGATAAATGCATTAAGTTTTATAAAATAAATATTCTTTGTATAAGCAGATAGAAGGCATTAGCTTTACCAAGAAGTCGTGAAAATAAATATTCATTAGACATTAAATAGAAACTTCTTTTTACACTTTTAGTTGAATGGAAGTTTCTTGTACGAGGAATATTTATTTCGACGTCGGAAAATTTAAGACTAAGTGTTACGGGGATTGTAAGACTAAAAAAAAAAACGTGTGTTCACCTTTTTAAATTGAATGTATCTTTTTAAGAAAGGAAGAAATATCGAAAGTTTCCATGTCGATGTAACGCAAGCGTTAAAGTAAAATCATATCACATAAATTATTTGCCCGTAAACTGTTGTAAGAGTTGGTAGCTTACGTATTAAAACAAAAATATATAAATTATGCTTGAAGTTTTATGCATTTTAGCTTGTTATTTATAATAAAAATGCCAGGTTAGGAAAAAGAATATTAAATTATTGGAAGATTTGAGTCTCAGAGAGAGGAATTTAAAACTTTTTTCACTGCTTAGGATAAATTTATAACGCTATAATTTTGTTACTCTTTTTATTTTATTTTTAACCGAAAGTAAACTGAGTTAATGAAAAACATATTTCTAGCATGAGCAATGCGTTTGGGTTAAGAGTTTATAGGAGTTGGGAGGGGGATTATTTATTTTTTAAGAAAATTCCATAAAAAATTAATTTTAATTAATGATATAAAGTGTTTTAGTGTGGGTCGAAAAATTCTATTTCCAGAACCTGAAAAACCTACATATGCGGAAAGTTATCTAGTATACAGATAAAGAGAGACAAAGTAACAAATTACTTTAAATGTTAAATACAGTCTCAAGAACAATGAAGTTCAGGCTTTTTTTATCGTAAAAAGTTAAACTTTTGATAACCAAAACTCACATTTTAGTACTATAATTTTCAAATAAATTGGGACAAATGGAATAAAAGTGATTTTTTTCTAAATGCTTAGCTTTTTAACATTACATACCTTAAATAGACTGAAAAATCTGTATATTAGTATGAAGTATGTCTACTTTTAGCAGAAATGACCTTTTCAACCCGTCTTGGTATTGACTCCACTAGAGTAGCACACATGTTCTTGATTCAACATCTTAGAAACACACTAGTACAACCCTTTTTATCATTTGCTTTGTTGTCGAGTGATTCATCTTAACGAAATAATTTTTGAGAATATCCATCAGTTTTGTGCATGATTTCTGGGGAATTTTCAAGCCAATCGAACACTTTTATTTTATTTTATGCGTAAAAGTATGGACCAATTTCGAATTGTGACAAGAGGCCAAGTCATGTTGAAATGTTCCTTAAACATTTCGATGAATATGGAACAATCCTACTACATAATATTTCTATATATTTGATCGAAATCATCATGTTCGTAAGAGGAATTAAGCGTCCAGAGCCACTTATTGTGAAAAAAAACAACCAAACATCTGTTGGATTGATCTGATTATAAAGTTTCAACTTCACTTCGTCTAGCTACGCTTGATTTGTATTCCTGCTCAAATAAATGTTTCGTTACACAAAATCACCTTATTCCAGTCATTAACAATCCATGATCAATATTTTTTGGCCTATGTTAAACGTTCTTTCATCATTTTCTGAGTTAGAAATAACTTTTTTTCTCCGTCTTGTTGCCTTAAGGCCACCTTTTAGATGTCTTTTCCGTGCAGTTGAGGTAATCACTTCAACACAACAATCCAATAAATTCCTTCAAAGGTCTACGCTTGTCTTTCTCTAAGATTTATTTAGCTACTTCTTACTAAAATTTTATCAACTCTTGGAGAAGTTTTCCACTTCCGCTCACATTTTTCTTTTCTTTTTGGAGACGATGATCCAGAATTTTGAAATATTTTCAAATCACTTAATTCGATCACACCAACTGCACTAGTTATATCTCCCACATTCATAGAAGATTATTTTACATTGGGTTCAGTGAGAGCAATTTATTTTAGAACGGTTCCTCAGAGTAATATCCATCTTTGAACAGGTAAAAGTAACACGTCTTATACAGAACAAACACAAAATTGAAATTACCAGCTGCCCCACTGAAAGGCTCACAACTGAACTCCTGATACATTAAAATGAACAAATTATAGTAAAGTCGAACTATCACACTACCTAAAGGAAGATTAGTCTTAACGAGTTTGAGGTGGTTCAGGCCATCACTAGTAATCACGTACTAATTCAAACAAGAAAACATGTTTCTCCCAATTAATTCGCACAGTATAGTATTTTAAAATATGTATTGCAATGACTGTACACCTACTAAATAGTTACAAGAGAAAAACATCTGGTACATTTAACAAGATTTTAATGTTAAATTCTTTTTAAAAAATCCGGCTGTCGAAATTGCAGTGCACGATAAAGTGGTATATATATATATATATATATATATATATATATATATATATATGCCAGTGTATGCATATCAAATGAGAAGATTGCTAACAGATGTCGCCGAATACGAAACCGTGACACGTGATTTTTTTTATAGTTTGACCTTTGATACCCTTGTTTAGTTTATATTTGGACTAGTTTCAGTGTGCATTGTATTTTTTGTACTGAGTTGAAAATGTGGAATTTTATGCCTTCTGATCACGATTTGCGGACAGCATTAATTTTTCGTTACCATCTGAAGAAAAATGCGGCCGAATCGTATCAAATGCTTGTAGAAGCATACGATGGCAATGCTCTGAGCCGTGCGCAATGCTACAGGTGGTTTGAAAAGTTTCAAAATGGCGATTTCGATGTGAGACACAAGGAGCGTGGCAGACCAGCAAAAAAACTTTAAGATGATGAATTGCAAGCATTACTCGATGAAGATAATGGCCAAACGCAAGAACATCTTGCAGAACAATTGAATGTTGATCAGAGCACTGTTTCCCGTCGTCTCAAAGCAATGGACAAGATAATAAGGTCGGTAGATGGGTACCACACGAGCAAACGGACCATCAACAGGAAAACCGAAAAATCGTGTGCGAAATGTTGCTTGCCCGCTAAAAAAGGCAAGTCATATATCCATCGTATTGTGACTGGCGATGAAAAATGGATTTATTTTGAGAATCCCAAGCGTAATTGATCATATGTTGACCCCGGACAGCCGTCCAAATCGACCGCAAGGCCGAACCGCTTCGGCCGCAAGACAATGTTGTGTATTTTCTGGGATAAGGAGGGACCAATCTATTATGAGCTTCTCAAACCCGGCGAAACAGTTAATACTGATGGCTACAAGCAACAATTGCTTAATTTGAACGATGCTATACTCGAAAAACGCGAGCAATACAAGAAATGGCAGCACAAAGTGATTTTCCTTGATGACAACGCACCTAGCCACCGTGCTAAACCGACCAAGGACATCGTTAAGGTGCTTTTCTGGAAGCCCTTAGCGCATGCGGCTTATTCGCCAGACCTGGCTCCTTCCAATTACCACCTATTTGCATCATTGGGACACGCATTGGCTGGCCAGCACTTCACTTCTTACGAAAACGTCAAATCTTGGCTTGATGACTGCCTGGCCTCAAAAGACTTATAATTTTTTTGGCGTGGTATTCACAAATTGCCCGAAAGATGGGGGAAATGTGTAGCTAGCGATGTAAGCTTATTTCGAATAAGCTAGCGATGTGTAGCTTATTTCGAATAAAGAAATATTAACAGTTTTCGACAATTTATTGTGTTTTTTTAAACAATTGTCTCATTTCATTTCCATACACCTGGTATATGAAATGTTGCAATGTATACATCAAACTATTAATTAATTAGTACTTACTATCAATGATCGTCCCATTTGGTTATTTAAATTGTAGAATAATTATTTTACTTTGAATCTAAAATCATCTAACTATCATTCTTTTTCCATTTTTACTAAAATTCAACCACTTTCGCGCCAAATTAAAAAGGGATTTTGAAATTCATTTTATTAATTATTTTTCTCTAAATCTCTATGTTATATAACATCTTCTTTTCCGTATACGTACGATTAATAATATATTTTTTCTCCTTAGAACCGCTATTCAACCTAGAGTGTGTGCTTACAGGAAAAAAAATCTTTATTTTTGATGAAAAATTACCAACTGACTTCTTTTTATTTCTAACTGAAGCTATTAAATAAATATGAGGGGGAGTGGGTTCAATACGTATTTTGGTAGGTTTTATTTTTTTTAATTTAATGTTCTGAACATACACTGAAAGCTACATCTATTCGAATATCGCCTCGTACTTTACTATAGCAACATTAAGGTATCCGACTGCACTAAAATTGTGAATTTTACCAAAAACTGAAAACTTTTTTTATATAATTGTATTTTATACGCCATCTTATTAGCTTTATAAAAATACCAATTTTATTATTTTCCGTTCACTAAAATAAAAACTACAAGTGTTTTAGTAAAAGCAAATGCCAGTACTTTAAGCAAGGTGTCATACATTAAAACTCGTTTTACTAGAAATATTTTTTTTTTTTTTTTTTTGAAAATGTTCAAAGAGGGATGGTGATTGCTCAAAAAAAGTTTTGAAAATAATTAACTAAAATTTTTGTGTATGTTCCGTATAGAAATAGAAGTGTTTTAACCTTCAGATTTATCAGTCAATGTTTTATTACAAAATTTACCGTCCCTTATATTAATAAAATCACTGTTTTTTTAAGCAATTTCAAATAATAATTAAGACAAAGTGCTCTAGTTTTTGTAAAAATTAAAATACCTCTTACCCTGAAGGTCATGAAGGTCATTTCAAAAATGAATACCATAGCAACACATAAAAATTGAAAAGTGGAAAATTTGTTCATAAACTTTTGGTACAGAATGGATTCCGTTTATGTTATTTTTTTGTAAACTTTTACCCATTTTTTTCCCTTTTAGTAATAATAGTTTATTTTTCTCTTCTTCATTTTAGCATATTTTTTTCTTAAAATGTACTAAGCAAATCTAAAACCCACAAAAAAATCCCATATCTTCCTTTTTTTTAAAAAAAAAAGTTGTCGCAAGTAGTCGGAGACCTTAAGCTGGAAACTTGCACTCCTAATTTAAACACCAGATATTATCTATTAAATTTCCCCAACATATGAATATATTTGTACTTCTGTTAAACAGGGAGCAATCCTAATTATTACCCTCAAGTGTATATGATGGAGCCCGAATACAATCTTTATGTGGACAAAACAGGACTATAATCATTTATTTACCATTGCTTTCCAAAATTGTGAAATGTTCATTGTTCAAAAATGTCGGGGGAGCACCTAGTTTTAATAATACTTAACATATATGTTTATTGATTACAAATATAGATAGATGAATAATGTAAAAAGATTATTAGTATTAGTAGCTAGTATGTATTATTAGTAGTATAGTATCCATTAGTAACTAGTTAGAGTACAGCAGTTTCCCACAAGATTTTCCACTTGTTTATTTAAGACCAATGTCAATTATTCGATTCAAATAGACTTTTATAGTTTATTAGTTAAATTATTTATTATTAATGCCACATTTAAAGTACAAAGAGGATTAATTGCATGTATTACCTGCATATAAATTTGTGATACTTTTTATAAATGGGATTGTGTATCAGTAATATTTATGTAACAGAGAGGGTGGTGTCTAGGGGGTATGTTGAATGAAAGAGAGACGTTTAAGTTTTAAGAGATTTAATGACATCTACAGGTTGTTAAACCTGACTAGGCGCGCGCTGCTGGGACCAGGGTAAGTCTATTCCTTCTTCCGCTTACATCCGGGGGTTACAGAGAGTGGCGCTGGTGTCGCCTGAGCGTATACAACATTTATGGTAGAGAGTGCCCTCATTGAACAAGTGAAACAACGGTTTCTTCTCGTTACTCAAATTGTAAAATTGTAATTCACATGTATTATGTAGTTCTGTTTATTTGTTCCTTATTTTTCGTTCTTGGCAAATCTCTTCAGTTAAGTTCATCACTGAGCTACGTCGTCTAACACTTCATTGATAAAGTTTTGAGATTTAAAAAAAACTGCAGTTCTTCTACTTTTCTGGGAAGTTGTTTTCGTTCCGTTGATTGTATATAAGTCTACGTATGAGACACGCCTTACTTCTCAAGCAACGATATTAATCCACGCAATCGCTACGATATTTATTTGCGAGACCCTGTAATATTCTTCTATCGCAAGCGTATAGGCAACATTATATGAAACGAATGACATGGTTGCCAATTCAGCTCGTACGACACATGCGAAATCGGTTAGCCAACTTGCCGAGTTATTTTGAACGGTGGCATTGTTGGGATAGTATGTATATATTTATTACAGCATCACGGAAAACTATTTTTATATAGAGAGCGATAATATTAAAAAAATTCAATACAAATATATTTTTTTTAAAATATTTTCATTTAGTGTCAATTTAAACCTACGGAGACAAAACTTAATTTGTGCAACCTATGATGTGCTAGCCATTTTGTAGGAGATCCAAATCCAAGCAACAAATAATAAAAATGTATAACAGTTTAATTTTACTTAAGTAAATATAATCTTTTTTAAGAGACTATAAGGAACTAAATTATAAAAGCCAGAAATTGTGCTAAGCCTATATTTGACGTAGTGAAATACGTATAACAGCTGCAATAGTGGTTGTCGGTATTCTTTTTCGAAAAGTTATGCAATAGAAAGAATCAAATATTGTTTTCCTCTTATTTATATTTTTCAAAGAAAATACATGGTTTTATTTTTTTTTCTTTTGCTCTAGGGATATTTATATGAACAACGAAAAATAAATGGGGATTTAATTGAATAAAATACGATAAAACATCAAAAATAATGCTTAGAAAATGAAGGAATTATGAATTAAATACTGCTTACCATTTTAATATTAATAACCAAATCATATTGTGTCCTTTGTGCTACTTATGCCATTTCAATTCCTTTTTCTTTAAAACAAATATAACAATGCTGAAATTACTCTAAAATTAATAGGATTAATTTCTGTACAAAAGTCTTTCTAAATTTACTCTAACATTAAAATCTAATATTAAAAAAAAATCTATCTAATACTTTCTATACTATATAATATTAAAAAATCGGCTACAAAATGTAGAAAACCGACCTTGGGATTTTAAATAAAGTAGTCAGGTGTTGTAAATATCTAAAGAAAGAAAAGCGAGTTTTGAACAGATGCGAGCACAACATGAAAGAATTTCCTTCAAAAATAAATTATTTTGAAGAATTAAAATTTTAATTAGCCGTATTCAAATGAAAATTAGTATGAACTTTTTAAAAATCCACGCACTCACATCAATCTATTTTGTCGAATTAACTCAATTGGAGTTTCAGAAAACATGTTTTATGTTTTTGTAATTCTGATTCCATTTCCATGAATACGTATAAAATCCTATACAAATTTTTGTTTTGATTAGGAGAAATCGTCTTTAAAACCATTATTATAAGCAAATTTTACCTATGCTTAGTTCCTCGAATTGGGACGAAATACGCTTTCAAAATCAATAGCATTAATATTGTACTTGAGTACCGTGGAAAGAACCAATCTTTCGTACTTATGGCAACCAGAGATAAAGGAAAACAACATGTTTTTTTGTAGACGTCCTAAATAGTAATTTTTTTATCAATAATTATTTGCCTGCTTAACTTTCACAAGGATTTGAAAAACAAGTCTTTTCCTGGAAAGGGAATGGGACAGACAGTATGATTTAAAATTTTGGTATTAAACCTTCTAATGGAATTATACGTTTTTTTTATTGTTCAGACTGAAACAGATTCCTAGAATATCTAATCAACAACGCTCTACGAAATTATTTGATGGTGATTATTAATTACTTTGACTTCTTGTTAAAAACTCTGTTATTCAATACATCAAGTAATTAATGTTTCAGTAGTAAATGTGGTAATATTATCTATTTACTCAATAATGAACCACTACAGACAGAACGAAAAAAATACTTTCCTGGCAATTCTGTTTTGGGGAAAATAATTATCAGCTAATTCTAGATAGAGCGTTACGAAGAAGTTTTATTCAAAATAAAAAGAGAGTCAAATTATTCTACCTCTACGAAGAAGAAGGCAAATTTTAAAATGAAAACAGGAGATGTAAAAGATTATTTTCCCCCTAATTTACTTTGATTAGCATTCTGCGAAATGTTTTGAAGGGACTTTTAGAACAGTTAAGCCTCGCACAATACCGTAATGAGTTATTGATTATGAATTCTTCTTTACTTTGAACACAGTATTGTTGATGAATGAAAAAAACACCTCATCTCCTCCGATTTCTAAAATCCTACCATTATTGTTTCTTGGATAGATGTTTTAAAATATTAAAATATATTATGGCAGTAAAGATGCGATCATGTACCAAACTTTCATCTTTCTAGCTCCACATTTTATGGTTTAATATTATTATTATTGTTATTGTTATACCTAGGAGAATTTTGCATACTAACCGAAGGATTTTCGGTTAGAACAGCGTTTCTCAAATTATGGGGTGCGCCCCCCTAAAGGGCGTGATAAGCCTACGATGGTGGGGGGGGGCGAGCATATTGCAAAGTAGAAAACAAAATTAATTGTAAGCAAAATACATTCTGATATAATAAAAAATGAATTAGCATCTACACTGAAATAATACACTTGTAAATGTATCAATAGTGCACGATGTATTTTATAATTAATTTGACAATACTAAGTTAAGAACAAATTTAATAAGTATCAGTGACCCCATGGGCTTGTCATATATAAAATGATGTACAAAAATTAACACTTATCTTGATAACTTGTACGGTTTATAAATAATCCCTTAACTGCCGATTAAAAGTTACACGATTCGCTCCATAATGCCACCGGTTTCCACATAGGCGCGCGTATTTAATAAGTTGGGGGGGGGGGAGATAAGTAAATTCTTGGCAAACACTATCAAGGTCCTTTTTTTTGAACTCCAAATCCTTCAAAATAATTTTATGGATAGCAGTACACAGTAAAAATCGTACTTCGGAAAGACGCAAATACACATCCGGGACTTTTAATATAGCAGTTGAGTTAGACGTATATATATATATACGTCGGTTGCACTTAAAAGGTTAAAGTCATATTGCAGCTTTAGCGTCAAAGTATAGTATTATTAAATTGAATGCATTGTGTTACCTGGAAGGGAGATGCGATGAAAATTATGATAGAATATTGGGTTGCAAATATTGAAAGTTGGAGAAGCTCTTGGTTAGAATATTTCTTTTACTCATAAGATGAAATCCATGATCACATGAAATTTATGATCAATGCATTTCATCGTACATTTTCTGAATAACTTTGATCAACTCTATAAATTTATATTCATAGAATGGATGTTATCCATTATACATGATTATTCATATTCCAGGATTTCAAAACTGGAAATTAAAACAAACTTAAGGGATCAGAGGGAAGTAGGAACCGACAAGCATTACAAACTTTACTCCATTTCCCTTGAACCGTTTTCCAAAGTACGTTATTGGGTGCCTTTTCCTAAGGCTCGTTTTAATAAACCGGAAATACAAAAGTCCATTGCAGAAGCATTAGGTGATTTTACAGATATTTCATCAAATGGGATACATTTTATTCCTATTTCTGATTCGTACTTTGCTATGTAAACGGTATTTGAGTAAGTCGTCTCTCCAGAGGATTTGCCCATATGAAGTTCAACTTTGTCAATGTCCTTTCCATATAAGATTGGAGTTTCTTCTTTAAAAATTGATTCTAAAATGTTCTGCTGATAGTAGAGGGAATTAATTTTGGCTGTACTTTTGAAACTTTTTTGATTTTTAATTCGCCCTTGTAACAAAATCCTGCAACTATCATGAACCCCTTTGGTAAATATTCCATACACTGACAAAGTCATTTCGCACGTCGTTCCCGTCAGTTGAGCGAGAGAAAATTGACCTTCTTTTGTTACAGTCTCTTAAATATACCCATGCCTCATCGAGTGTTACCACAAATTTCCCTTTTTCAGCAGCTAGGTACTTTTTATATAATTTTCTACAATCTGTTTTTATTTCAGAAATAATTTTTGAGAAAAGCAGCTGAACTTTAAGTTTAAACATCTTTTTAAACTTTGAGAGAATCGTTATGAATTATTTTACTTACAGTCCCTTACGACATTCCTAGTAGAAATGCAAAAAATCTTTGAGTCAGCGGATTTTCTTTTAGGATCAGAGATTGCACTTTCTTGATAGTTGCCTGTGTTCAAACAGTCTTAGGATGAGATTTTGTGGTCAGGCTTTCATTTTTATTTTCAGCGAAACTTTTATTTTTCGATCAACTTAAATATATAATTAATACCTTTTCATAAAATGCAATACCCGAGATTTTTACGCCGCTTTATAATTTGTTGACACCAATATTTCTGCTCAGAAAGCGCAGTTACTTAACCTTCGAATTATCTTTCAATTTCAGGAGCCATTTTCAAAATAAACCTTTGATTTTACATTCCAATCAAAAGAAAAGATTAGAAGACGATTATTCTGAAGTTGCCAAAGTTTTATTTCAAAATGCAAACGAGAAAATAAATTACAAAGTCGTTTCTGTAAAGTACGAACGACCTTCTATACTTTTGAAATATGTACATAAAACGTGAATTATTTCTGTATTGTTTCAAATTTTCTTTTTTTGTTGTATTCAACTTTTTTTCAAAAAAAGCTTTTCAAAACCATGGAGAGAATTATGAATATCCCTGTAATTTATTTCCCGAGTTCACTGTTGTTAGTTATCTATGTACAGAAGAAAAGCAACACACTCTCTCACTCATCATTAACTATCCGGGACAATTAGATACGCCTAACTTAAATTTAGTGCCCCCGTTTCTTTTGTTGAGTAGATATCTGCTATATGAACGCGTTTTACTCAAATTAACTACCAAGGTGAGGTTAAGTGGACGTAAGGAAACTCCCGATTTTCAGGTCTTAGATCTAAGGAGTTAAAATTTGGTTAGCATGTTTCTTTTGTTGATTAGAGATCCCCTCAAAATAAGTTTTGTGGAAATCGACTGCAAGAGAAAAATATATGAAAATCTAAAAAATTAAAATATTTTCATTTCAGAAATTCCATCCAATGCATATAAGTATATATGCAATACTTATATATGCAGCAAAATGTATATATAAGTGTATTATATTAAGAAAGTATTTTTTCAACAATACCAAATACTAACCGGTTTTCTGATTTGTCTTCCATTACTTCATTCTTGCTCGTTTCACTGAAGTGCTAATTTCTCAATTTACTTCTTAATTTTTCGCCCATCAGTGTATTTCTAATCATGTTCATACATAATATAAAATTACAGGAAATACATTCACAACTACCATACAACGTTATATGTTTCAACTAGCTGGTAACATCATATACAACGGCTATTAATTATTCACTTCTTAGAAGATTAAAAATTATATATGGAGTGCTTAAATTTATGTTAAATAAAATAAATATTAAATCACGAACAATTAATCACCATATATTATGTTAAAAATTTTATTCTTTACATAAATCTTTTAACTTCGCTTTAATAGTTTGAAATATATATTTTCACAATGCATTGAAAACATATTTACATGCATGATATATACCCGTGTTTAAAATAAACAATTCACTAAACCATTGTCCGTATACATCCTTTGCATAAATCTTCAAAATACTCCAGTAATATTTATTCAGTAGCTATCAAGAAAATATGATTTAAAATATCCAACATCCATAAATTACGGGCCATAAAAACATCAACCTCAGCTAAGCCTAGATTCTTTCAACGATATTTAAAAATACAAATAAATTTATTTTTATGTAAGCATTTCCCTAAACTGCCTTTCATAACATCTTTTAAATGTTAATGTAGTTACCCATAATATCCATTTCCTGTGTAAGGTAACATTGCAATGCACGTTATTCCGTTACATTTTCTTTGAGAGAGCGTTCTCGTATTTTAATACTAATCGAGCTCCACTGCATTGTGGATCTATAAATTCACGCAGTTAAAATGTCTCTAATAAATTATCCCCTGAATCCACCTTACACATCTCTGGAAGTCTATTTTCATGCAAATTTTCACATTTTGTGGATTACGCTACACTTTTCACAAAAGCACCAGCACGCAAATTCCGGTGGTCATATCCGGTTTTAAACGATAATGGACGGATAAGGAACCCCTGGAAAAATGTTACAAAATACAAGGCCAGTGTTTGTTTCTTTGCATAACTGAACATTTCGTTTTTAGAGGTAAAATGCGATATTTTGAATATCAGATTTAAATTATTCTAAAAGCGTATGTATGTTCAACTTAACCGAAAATGCTACATGTTAAGCCTCTTTTTGTACGTAAAAATCGAGTAATCGTGCATTTTTGAATAGATATCATGTGTTTTGATTAATACTAATGCAAGTTGTTTTTTTTTGCATAAATACCTGAAGCAGATTACATTTGAATTTAAAATACTAACATCTTTCATTCTCAATGCGTAATATTTGCATGATAATGTCACCAGTGTGATCTCACAAATTTATTACCTTAAAAAAATTTTTTTTAACTTCTGTTTTTCAGAACATATTTTGTTTAAAAGTGAGAAACATCAGCTCAACGCTATCTTTAAACACAGCGTCTCTCAAATTGTGGGGCGTGCTTCCCTGGGGGGGGGGGGTGATAACTCTACGAGGAGGGCGCGAACATGTTAAAAAGTTGAAGACAAAAGGTTGTTTTTAAAAAATTAATTTACTGAAAATAAACAAACAAAATACACATTCTGACACAATAAAAAATAAAATACGCATTTACACTAATATAATACACTTATAAATGTATCAGTACTGCACAATGTATTTTATACTAATATAACAATACTAGTGTTAAGAACGAGTTTAATAACTACCAATAATGGGTAGCTTTCAGTAGCATTAACATGGGGGAAAGTGCGGCTTTTAGATTCGAGTAAATACAGCAATTACTTTTTGGATTAGCAATGTATATTAGCATAAGATTCGGAGCCTTATTATCAGTGTCAAGACTGGATAATTACTTCCGGTTTTTTTTCTCCATATATTCACTGTAAGTTGATTATAATCAATATTAATTAGGGTTATCTTGCACCCATTAGCTATTTTCCACCATATTAAAATTTGAATAAACTAAATTATTATGACTTTTAATATCTCTTTCTTCGGTTGCCATTCACACTACAACGTTTAAAAACATTAATGACACCGTGAGAGTTAGGAAAATTAAATAATTGGTTTATTTAACGTCGCAGCTATTAATTATAATTTTTCATTTACATTGAAGTTATTCATTAGATTGATTGTTCATTAGTTCAGAATATGCTATTTGTGTGAGAGGTGGCAACACCGTCCGTTCACTTCAGTGTTTTCCAATGGACTCCCTTCTGCCCTCTCCGGGTTGGGGTAGTCTCGCCCTTTTATCATCAAATTACTCTCCGGCTCGGGGGTGGAGTGGGTTTTTCTTAGAGTCATAGGTTGCCGGGGTGATGTCTAAAGACAGGACCCTGCTATATTTAGGGGTGCATGTGGGCATAGGAACGTTGTGATCCTATTCACAAAAATAAGTTGATTTTTGTGTGACGCGAAAACATTACATCACTAACGCGAACTTAGGTTCGCCTTTTAAAGTCTTCACTTTGAAACCAAAAAAAAAAAAAAATAAAGGAAATACAGAAAAAAACACAACATTTTCATTTCGAGGGAAAGTAGTTGCTTGTATTCAAAGACGATCGCTGCCGTGTGAACATTTCAATGTCCAAACAAGTTTTGAAAAATACGCAAATTGCTGAAATTTTTTTTAAAAAAAGAGCTATTAGATATAAATAACAAAAGGAAACGATTTAAAATAAGACAGCGCATCTCAAATGTCCAAAAACTAAAAAAAAGAAAAAACTTTTATCAAAAACTATACAAAGCGTTTAATTGGATGTTTCAATTTAATTTCATAGAATGTTATATGATACAAGCATCTGCAAATTATTCATAATATTTTTGGAAATCACCAAAAATACGAAAAATTTAAAGGAGAGCGTCAGTACAACAAAACTATACAAAAGACGAATAGAAACATACAAATGCTTTTAAGTGACACATTTTATCGATACATTTCATTGAATTTATATTAAAAGTAAAAACAATTAACTCATCTTATCCATGTTACAGTATTTAAATGCTAATTATTTAATTAATATATTATTTTTATTAGGTTTTGTATTTTATTGTTGGTTAATGCATAGCAGGGGGGAAAAACTATGTGCGCTTAATTTTATTTTGTTTACGTAATGATTAATATAGAATCTGCATTTCTTAATATTAGTAACTATTTTTAAAAGAAAATACTTAAAATATATTCGATTTAAATGACAGATTTCATTTTTTTAAATATGTATCTCAAGCAAAAGTACTTTTTTTTTCGATTCAGTTGATTTTTATTTCGTTACGAATACTAAATAAAATCTCTTCTGTAAATAATTCAATTTTAAACTTACCCTTTGAACATGGGTGTAGCTTTTGTCATATAAATGATACGGAGCTCCCAAGATACACGGGTCATGTGTAACTACAATCCCACTAACAGGGCTCTTATACCTAAAAAAGGGCCCCGATGGAATTTTGATACAAGGCCCACTCAGAAGTAGCTACACCAGTGCTTTTGAAGATATACAGTACAACCTCTGACAATAAAGTTCAGTGAACGAAGTTAAAACGGCTGATCTGGCAACACTGGTGAAACAAAACGCTGCACATGCGAAGCAGCAGTTGTTGACCACCTGCCCCCTCCCCTCCTGTTGTTCAGTTGAGACTCATTTGTGTCCCATGTAAGACTTATTTTACAAAAAAACTTGTTTAGTACGTTGGTTCTAAGCCGAGAACAGGAAAATGAACGCAAACAAAAGATTCATTTAAAGTTTTGTTTTAAGCTTCACAAGACACCAAAAGAAAGTTATGCGATACTGGTACATGTTTATGGAGATCAAAAGCTGTCAATGAAGTGTGTATACTAGAGGTAGGCCTATTTTTGAAAAGCAGGAAAACAAAAAGCTTTGTAACTATCTTCTATATCTTTATAGATAAGTTCCAATTTTAAAAATCCCTTGACTCTGAAAGGACATTTATAATATTTCTATCAGGTATCTTCCTGCCGCAGTTTCACACTCTGCAATTGAATGGTTGTTGTTGCTTATCCACTTGGCCTAGACCACAAACTAGACCAAGTCCAAGAGACCGGTTGCTTAAGTAAATTAAAAACAACATCTTCCTTCTGACAACTACCGTGGCGGAAGACTGGTGACCTCCATCAGTGACGAAAACATTGAGAAAACAAGGATATTAATCACTAAAGATCGTCAATTAACTGTGCGTAAGATAGCTGATGAGCTACAGATTAACCGCGAATCCGTGCAACAAATCGTTACCCAGAATTTAGGGATGAGACCAAAGTGTTATCGGTATTGACGATATTCCTAACCTCCAACGAAACATAACGAGGCTTTTGAACTCCATCCCAAAAGAAGAATTCTTGCAAAGCTTCCAGGGCATATACAGTAGATCTTAGTAGTGCATAGTTAGTTATAGGAGATGACTATTTTGAAGAACAGTAAGGTAACTTTCGTAAATATTTCATCTACGTTAATGTTACAGGACTATACACCGAACTTTATTTTCAGAGGTTGTATTTTAAAATTTAAAAGTAAATACTTGTTTTTGTAGTCATTTTGTGACACTGATATTTATCTTTTAGTTTGTTTCACCTCGAAATATGATTAAAACTTGTGCTTTAAATCCAACGTCTTCCAAATAGAGCCTACTTTCTTTTTAACACGCTTTTATAAGTTTCACTTGCATGTAACGGAATCTTGGAACTCAATTTTTACCCGCTTTAAAAGGTCAGATAAATTCGAAATTTTGCACACTTGTCAAGGACCGATGACAATACAATAATTTCATAATTTTGGTCCATTGTCCTTTTCAGGATCGTCAGGAATAACGATAATCAGATTTGGCGACAATTCCATATTCCACTTCCAGATTTGGCAACTTATTACATTTTTCATTTTTAAATTTGGCAACCAATTCCATATACCATTTTCAGATTTGGCGACTAATTTCATACATCATATCCAGATTTGGCAACTAATTTCAGATTTAGCGTCTAAAAGAATAATGTGTAACTCTAAGGCGAATGTTTTTAGTTTAAAGCTAATTATATGCAAGCATAAAATACACTTCCGGTTAACAAAAATAAAACAAACAAAAAAGTGTTCTGTATCTGAGAAAGTGGAGGGTGGGTGTGTTAGCAATTTCTTTCCATAATATAAACATTTTTCTGAAAATGGATATAAAAAAAAAGCTCGTGCATGTGAAAAAAAATAATTTACGTTCCAACTGCTAAATATTTTTTTTATTTTTATAAAGCAATACGTTTAGAAGTGATGATACGAATTAACATTATAGGAATACGTTTAAAAGGTGAAAAAAGGATTGACACTTAATATTACCATGTTTTTATTAACTCCCTTTCTTTAATATCTGTCCGGGTGGAATTTTGTATTTGATTTTAAACTGCGTGACTTTCCGATGAGCTAGAGACTTGAAATTTGGACCATAACTCAGAAATGGATGAAAATGCATAAAAATGTGAAAAAAGAAGAAAAAACGAAAAGAAGGAATTTTATAATTTTTAGTCCGTTATAAAAACATGGAACATTAAAAAATTTTTTAATTCGAACTTTTTCTTCTTAACACACTTTTATTTATTTGACCTGCCCTATAGAAACGGAATCTAACATAACAATACGGGACTCATCCGAGACCCCGTAAACGGAGATAATAAATAACACTTCAGACTCGTTAATTAATATCCATTGAAAGAGCAAGACTAATTCCACAGCCAAGTAATTCCAGCTTCAAATATCAAACTCAAGGATAAATTCAACAATGAATAAATGATAGTTTAAATAACTAAAAAACCCGCTTTTATTGTAGTTCGAACTAAAAAATGAAAAATAAATTATAGTTTTAAAAAAAACTAAAAAACACGCTTTTATACTGAATCGAACTAAAAAGTAAAAAAATAATTCTTAATATAAGAACAAAATGACTAACGAGAAAATTTATGCCATTGTGGTAAAAGTGTGGGGTGCTTTGTACTACATTTTTACACTAATTGAGCTTTTCGGAATAGAAAGTTAGAAATTATAACAATTGATACATTTATAGAACACCCCACGCTTTTACCCCAATGGCATAAATTTTCTCGTTAGTCATTTTGTTCTTATATTAAGAATTATTTTTTTACTTTTTAGTTCGATTCAGTATAAAAGCGTGTTTTTTTAGTTTTTTTAAAACTATAATTTATTTTTTCAACTCATTTAAGCAAACATTCTAAAAATGACAAACTACGTCGAATAAGATTGTTTATATATAAAGCTTTTCTTAAACATATGTAACCGGAGAGAATATAGAAGAGTTTAAAGTTGCACTGCGTACTTTGAACTAGGAATTTTATTGAATCTCTTCTTGAGATAGTTGATTTAAATTGGGATACATCGAGTCAAGATTTAAAAGTTTCGTTCCTCGTGAATTAATTTAGTTGAAACTTACATTTTCTCTTCACTAGATTCAAATTAAGCAATTTCAGTTCAGTCAAGTAGAGACTTTTGTCGTACCTCTCAAGAAGATTGCTTTGTAAATTAATTGGGAGAATAAAAATAGCTCAAGGGTTAAATTGTTGACTTTTCCTGAGGTGGAAAGTGTTCTTACTTGGTGATATTTAGAGAACGCCGTTTCTCCATCCATTACTGCAATTGATATTTACCTCCTGTTTTGTTTAGTATCAGTTGAAACGTTTTCCTCTGACGTAATCGGCAGACTCTAATTGAAATGATGGGTTTAATTGATGAATGTACCGTAGCTATTTATATCTCTTGTTGTAATTCATGAATTAAATTCTTCTTAAGGGATGCATTCAGTCAGTAGCACTAGACCGTGCTGCCACCTAGGGTTTAGATATCATTAAGAACTAAGCTGTTGGCCTTGGCATTTGGACATACAGGGTGTCCAAAAATTATGACGACGTTTTCAAAAACTAATCAAAAATATACAAACCAAGATTTTCACTTACGGTTGTGAAATGCAAACTAGATGGCGAATTGTCACCGTTTTTTCAACATTTTGCATTTTTCTTTAGTATATTTTTCATGTCATTGGTCATTTTATGGACACTGGATATAAAGCACTTTTTAAACTTGTCACAAAAAGTTGTGCTTCTCCTCAATTTATTTCATTTTCGCTCTGCATTCTGTGAAAGCTTGACTACTTAAACTCTGGATTAAACTTGGTAAACATATTACACGTCATCTTCAATTACCTATACACTATATGGTCCAAGAATTTTTCAAATCTTTAAGGTAACTGGGACGTCTGCGACAAGGATAATGAACTTCTTTTGCATCAAATTTAAATGGTTCTCACGTACTTAAATTAAAACCAACGGAAGTAAAAATTTTACGTTGAATTATCTGCATATTTCTGTACCTGTTAATGTAAAAAAAAAATTCATTTTAAATTACAAATGAATCTGCGTGAGCAATAATTAATCAATAACTATTTTTTATTTTTATTTTCAAGGCATGTTCTTACATTTAGGTACATTTTGCAAAAAAACCACTGCATATATAGCTATAAAATTGTACAGGGTTTTGCAAACATAACAATCCATAAAATGAATGAAATTAAATTTTCAAAAATAAATTTATAAAAATTATAAAAATTTTTAATTTTAGTGATTTAAATTTCCTCTAAATGTCATGCAAAAATTGTACTATATCTAAAATTTATGAAGTTTATTTGAAAAAAAATCGTTCACTTTGTAGAAAATGTGTGGATCTAATGGTAGGCAAAGTATCAGCTCTATAGGTAAAGTAGATTTTGAGAAAAGTGTACCTGAATCACCAAAAAGGGCATTTTGAGAAAATTGCAAATAAAGATATTTTCATCTATGATTTGTAAAATAATATTTTTATACAATATAAAGCCATATCATTATTAATTGGATTATTTTGCTTCATTTCTTAGTTTTTAAATTGTAAGTTTGAAATTTTAGATTATTTAGAAATCTTTTTAATTAATCTGTCCTTACTTCTTCAACACGTGCTATCAACGATTCACACCATCTTTCATTTAAAATACCAAAGTTTTATGTCTATAAGTTTTAGTATTTTTACTTCACTTTGAACATCATGAGTACAAAATGTTACAGAATTCCTTACACATATTTTTATTCTTATAAAAATACACAAAGAAAATGTCTTTGATGAATTTAAAAAGTTAATTTGATGTCTAATTTAAATGAAACTCTGTTTTAAAAAATTATCACAAAATAATCTCTGATTTTGTATTCATACATATGAATATTTATTTATTTTAAAATAAAACCAATAAACATATCGAGTTATTCATGAGCATTCAAATGTAGTTAGGAAAAATGAAATGTCTATTTTACTAGCTGTGTATTTAATTTAGAATAACCCTCAAGATCCTCTTTGTACTATATCTACTTGATTTATAGTTTAAGAACTACACGGATTATTTATAAATGCAAAATTAGACATAATTAACATTTCAAAAGCAAAATTTTATTTAAAGATTTTGTGACATTTCATTTAAATTTTCCGTAATTTTTACACAAAAAATGTAGAATTTTCAATAAATTTAAACATATAATATAGAAAAATTAGATTTTTTACAATAGATATTAAATACAATACGCGCGGATTTTGAAGAAGGTTACATCACATTTGTTTACAATTTTAAAATTCAATTTTATTGCGTTCTATTTATCGAATTCTCATAAATAATGCCTATATGGATGCAGCAAAGTGCCCACTATTTTTTAAAAGTAAAATAAAAAATTTGAAGCAACTTCACGTCTCAGTTATCTTAACCTGATTTCTAGATTGATGTACAAATGAATTAAATCTCCTTTTCCTTAACATTAAAGTAATAATTTTTTGTGACTCTTATGAGGTGTATTAATATGTAACAACATTTTTTTCACTTTTTTCAACTGACTAACAAGCCTTATATTTTGAAGAAAGAACTAATTTTCATCTTTTTTTTTATTTTTAATTTCTGATCTTGTTGTAACAAACTAATTCGAAGACACAAATTCTCATATTAATTAAATACAGCTATAACATTATGAATACTAGAATTGCGTAGTAGAAAATCGTGATGAAATTAATTGAATTTACAAAATAACATTATCTTGAGAAATTAAATTAATATGCTTTAGCCTACTGTAATGAGATATTTCATACTCGTCTTTATTGAAATCCGTAGTGATAATAATTTTGTCTTTCTTAATTTGTCATCCCCAATATGTGTGTATATTGTATTAAGCGCAAAGTCGCTATTATTTGAAGAAAAAAAGTAATTAACCTTTTTATTTCATTACTATACATTTCAGTCATATTATTAAATGTTGATAATTCAATATTATATCATGAATGCTTTGTTAAATCCATACATAAGATACTAAACCTGATTCTGATTGTCATACAACAAATTATTCATTAATGAAATACAGTTTCTTCACCAAATGATGCAATAATGCAGTTATTTATCAACAAATTCTAATTAAAAATAATAAGAAAAGTGACACTCGGTATTGTATGGTATAAATATCGTAATGAAATTTATCTTTCAATTTATTGTTAAAATTTATAGGAACTGATTATCTTTATGCTACATGATTAGTTTTAACCTCTTTTTGCATAATGAGGGAAATTTCCATCATAGCATTTAGTAATCAAGAAATTGTATTCGAAACAGGTGTAATGTAAATTGGTTGTTGCTGGCACCTTTTTTTACGAATAGTGCATAGTAGAAAACGAAGATGATAAAAAATCAAATATCACAATCATTATAATGGATTTTAACTTGCCATTCCATTGTTTGTTGTGGTTGGAAGAAAAGAGCGATTTCTTACATATTTCTTTATAATTAATCTGAGAATTTTTTTCCAATAAAAGTGATAATGAGTGGAATTTTTTTTGTGCGTGTGTATATGTGTGTGCGTCTCTTTCTGTTATTTTCTGTGCAATTTATCTCAAATACCTCAAATAATCTTTCCAAAACCAAGTGACAAAAATCTCCATCACTTTGTAGTTATTTCACTTCTAATGTATGACGAAAATGTTTTATGCTATATATTATTTTTGTAGAGAAATTTAGAAGAGAGGGACAGTCGCTCTTCCAATATATTGGTTAGCGACGCTGATTGCTGTGTCGTAGGGCCTGGATTCGAATCCCGTATAAGACATGGATGTTTGTAAATGCATAATACCTTCACGGCCCAGGGGTACATAAAATAGCCATCGAGCCGTAAGTCCTCTCGTGAGGTAGGTGAAAGGGGAAGAGAGGTGGAAGGCCCTTACCCTCCCCCAGGCTGTTCTCCCTCAAAATCGGGGTGGAAGCGAGCTATACCATACTGTAACCTGAACGGTGCTCAAGGCTACGGCCAACAAAAGGAATACACCTAGCCCCTTGCTATGATGAATTTCGTGGGTCTGAATTAGACGCAGTCGACATCAGGTGGCATAAGAAACAACAGAAAAGAGGGGCAGTGAGCATTACTTGTGAACAAATTAGAAGGCTGCTAGCTGGTTATCAGAAGATGCCCTGATGACGATGAGTACCGCGAAGCAGATGGAATTAGAGAAATACTACTAATAATAATTGTTTTTTAATTACCATCAGTAATAAAAATGATACAAAGATGTATTATTATTTCATTAATTTTGTACTGTGAGCTGAATATAAAAATTTACATCATGCTGGATATTTCCAACATACTGTTTTTTAATTATTTTATATTAGTTACTTATACTAGTATTTTTTTAACGTTTTTTCTTTAATCTAGATCAGGAATTGGCAACCTATGGCACTCGTGCCACATGTGGCACGTAGTACCATTCTCAGTGGCACTCTGAAATTCCTCTACAAATTTGTCAATTTTTCTGTGGATGGAAGTTGATAAATTTGTAATGGACCTTATTTCTCGAACTTCTTCAGAATTATGGACATTAAAGGGATTACGAAAAAATCTGAAAGATAACTCATATGACAAATTTACAGCTATTTTGTAAATTATTGAATGTCATTTCTTTAGAGATTCAGTTGTTTGAAGAGGGAAAATTGCATGTACTCTGCTTTCGATTCTATATATTTAAGTAAAAAATATTTCCTCAGATGAAATATATTTCGAATCCGCAAAGAAATTTTTTTAACAACTGAATGTTCAGAGTCGTGTCTAATTGAAAGTCATAAATTATATTCTTGATTTTCCGATATGAAAGTAGACAGTGCAAGCACTAGGTTCGCATAATTTTTTTTTACTTATATTTTTATTTAGGGTATCAACTACGCTCGAAACCGTGATTTTACAAAAGCGTACAAATGAATTTTTTAAAAAATATTTAGTGTCACTTAAATTAAAATACACATATAAATTTTTTAAGAACATTATTACAATAAAAATTATTTAAATGCAATATTTTGGCAAAAAATGAATTTAGAATTATGTATTTTCTAAACTTTCTCTTTTTATGAAAAATGCTTCTGTAATAAAAATATTTTACTTATAAGAAGCTAAGACTTCTCTAGAAAGCCTGAACTAGGAATTTTGAAAAATTAACATTATTTTTAGAGTTACTACCTATTAAAATAATTATCGGTGTGTTTTTTTTTGTTAAAATTTCTCCACTCTGATGTATTAAAATATGGATAAATCCAATTCTAAATTATATATTTCAAAAATCCTAGTTCAGGTTCTGTAGAGAATTTTTAGCTATATATATGCAAAATGTTACTATTATAGAATCATTTTTCATAAAAAGATAATGTTTTAAATATATGAAGCTCTATGATCATTTTTTTGCCAAAATATTGCATTTAAATAATTTTTATTGCAATATATTCTTAAACTAATTTTATATGTGTATTCTAATTTAAATGGCATTAAATATTTTAAAAAACTATTCGTTTGTACACTGTTACAAAATCACAGTTCCAAACGTAGTCGTGTACCTTAACTAGGATGAAGGGGAACACTTATATTTTATGTTGTATGTTTCTTATTCTAATAAATATGTTTAAAAATACACATAATATATGCAAATTTTAATTTTTTTATCTTAGTTGAAGAAATAGTTATATTTTATGCTGTTTATTTTCATAATAAGAAAACTTTTTAAATGATGCAAAAATTAATGGAAAATAAAAATGTGTATCTGTATTATTGACCTCTATTAACAAACTCTGCATACACTATCGCGAGAATTGAATTGTTTCAAAAGCGTCCTACTGTGTGGCACGCTGAATCATATTGGTAGATTGGTTTGGTACGCCACTGCTAAAAGTTTGCCTACCACTGATCTGAGCATGAATTATGTCCCCCTGATATGTATCGCAAAAAGAAAAAAATCATTCAAAGAAGGAAATTAATTTCTAATGCTCAAATATATAACAGCCTCATTGATTAAATCAAACAATGTTTTAACAATTCGAAATGAAAATGTTTAATATCTTGCTAATTGCCTTCAACCCTAATGCTCAACTACGTACTTAAACATGTATTCCTCCACCAAATGAGACAAAAAGGCAACAGGATCTGGCAACACCAGATAACGCAATGATAGTGAATTGTTCAAACAGTATCATTGGAAGAACTTTAGCAATTACCCCTAAGTGAGACCCCTGAGAGAATCCCTTAGGGCAAAGTTCGAGAGAGTGAATTCCTTCTTTTTTCTTTGTCCCTTTCTTTCCTTCTTCATTGTCCTTTCCTCTGTCCTATTTCTCCTTCTTAAGAGATGATGCACTCCAGGGTCAGGACATTCAGGATAAAAATGCCTCCCAGGGAACTTTGACAGCGAACGTCAAACACAAAACTGGTGTTTCCGAGTCGCTGCAAATTGCTAGATCCTTATCAGAAAAGCAACCATCCAAGGACAAGTCAGAACGGAATTGAAAGGAATCAAAATATAAATAAAGAGTGAGAGAAGAAGAAGGAACGAGAACTGTGGAATTGGGGAGAAAACTAAAGTAAAGAACGATTCGAATTGTTCGGGAAAAGGGGAAGAAAAAATGGATTTATTTTGTCTCTTCTTTTCGTAGGGTATCTATTTTTAGGAACAAAAAAAAGTAACGAAATTCTCTTTGGGTGGAGAATGTTACAATGAAACGCCATTTTTGAATTTGTTTGAAATAAAATCCCCCGTGAGAGGTATTTTGTCTGAAATATGGAGCATAAGATGCCAAAAAAAATTTTTTTTCTAGAACTGTGAGATTTAGTTGTAAAATTGAAAGATTTTTTTAAAAAATAAATTATTACTCAAGTAGCATATGAATTAAAATCAGTATTACGAAAATAATTATTTTAAAAATATTTTTTTAATATTCTTCTAGTAATTACATCTTGTGAATTCCCTTCCTGTACTATTGCTTACCCATTGGTACAATACAAATAACGAGGTAATATTTTAGAGTTTGTTCTAAATATTCCTTTAGTGATTACATTCTGTGAATTGCCTTTATGTACTTTGCCTTGCCCCTATAAACGACAAAGTATCATTTTAAAATTTGTTCTTTTAGTGATTAAGTCCTGAGAATTTCCTTAATGTACTATGTCTTACCCTTTGGTACAATACAAACAAAGAAGTACCATTTTACAATTTGTTTTAAATACTCCTTCAGTACTTACATCCTATGAATGCCCTTACCTTTGTCTTTGTCCCTTTGTTACAATGAAAACCATTAAGTACATTCTTAGAATTTGTTCTTAATATTTCTTTAGAATTACATCCTGTGAATTTGCCTGAATGTACTATGTTTTATCCATTTATACCCTGCAAAAGAAGAAATAACATTTAGAATTTGTTCCTAATGTTTCTTATGTTATTACATCCTGTGAGTTGTCATGTACTATGCATCATTCTTTGGTACATTACAAACGACTGATTAACTTTTTAGGATTTGTTCTTAATATTCCTTTAGTAAATTATAAATCCTGTGAATTATCTTAATGTACAATGTCTTATCCATTGGTACAATGCAAACGAAGAAATTACATTTTAGGATTTGTTCTTATTGTTTCTTTAGTAATTACGTCCTGTGAATTGTCATATATTATGTGTATCCTCGTTTGGTACATTGCAAACGACTAATTAACTTTTTAGAATTTTTTTTTAATATTCCTTTAGTAAATTGTGTATCCTATGAAATGCATTAAAGTACTATTTCTTATCTATTGGTACAATGCAAACGAAGAAATAACATTTAGAATTTGCTCCGGATGTTTCTTTAGTCATTACATTCTGTGAGTTATCATAATACTATTCCTTGTCCATCGGTACAATACAAATGACGAAGTAACGTTCTAGAATTTGTTCTTAATATTTCTTTAGTGGTATAATTCTCCGATATGATGTTATGCCTTACCCATTGGTACAATAAAAACGGTGTATTCATAATTTAGAACATGTTTCAAATAGAAGTTTAGTAAGGAAATTAACTATCCCTTATATGAAAAATAGACTTCTGTATAAAAGAATCAATCAATTATGAAGTAGTGACATAAATTATATAATTCATGAAGTGCAAAAACGTAACGGAACTGTCCCCCTACAAAACAAAAAAAGGAAAGAAGACTAAAATTGTTCTTATGTTAAGGCATACAATTTCATTAAGATCTCAACTGATGAAGTGAAATAATAATAAACATCAGCTTGAAGTAAAAAAAAATAATTAAGTAACTGATTAGAAAAGGATTATACAAACATCTCCTCAAAAATTTTAAAATTTATGAATCATCCAAAATTTAAAATAGATGTATTAAAAGCTATGTTGGTGAAAATATTTCTTGCAGAACAGTACAACAGAACGCATCAATCTCTGATTTCTTCCAAGAACACGAGTAACTGTTATTGTAGTTAAAGCAGCCATTTTACCACTTGTATATATTCCGAAATGAACACTGATTCGTTGAAGAAAGGGATATCAATGGAACAGAATATATTTAAAACTTCTTCACACTATGTAAATTTGATAATTTAATATATCAAAGAAGAGTAATAATAACAAAAAAACCATTAATTGTTTCGATTTATAGTGATTATGAAAATAATGTGAATTTTTCAAAATCCTAGTTCAGGCTTTGTATTAGCTATATAGTATAAGCAAACTTTTATTAATATGGAAGCATTTTCCGTAAAAGAAGATTTTATTGCCAAAATGTGTCATTTTTTTCACTTTTTGCCAAAATATTTCATTTAAATAATTTTTCAATTAAATAATTTTCTAAAAACAATTTATAATTACAGAACAATTTAAGTAATACTAAATATCAAAAAAATTATTTATGTTCTTTTGCAAAATAATTATTCCGAGCGGAGTCACAAATACCTTAATTGTTAATGACTTATTACACAATTATCATAAGTTTTTAAAAACCTTAAGACCAAAAATAAAATTTCAACATAGCAATTATAATTTAGCACAATGCATTCAATACTTTTACCACGTTTTCAAAGAATTGTGAACATAGTTTAGAGTTAAAGAGTAACTTTCTTTTAAAAGGGATTTCTACAATCATTAAAACAATTTTTAGTTACGAACCATGGATTACAAATGGTTTAAATAAACATCAAGAACATTGGGATAATCCAATAAATAAAATAAGATGTATTATCGGTTAGAATTCATTATCATGCATTAAATGACTCAAGAGAATTACCATTTGAAGTACCGAATTCAATGCTCAGAAATCAATTATATAGAACAGTTTAGAAATACAAGCAAAAAGAAAATGCTTCGCAGAATTTCTCTATTTAAAACAAAAGTACTTTGTTAAATTAGTGGATTTTTATTTGGGATTTTTTGTTGTTGTTGTTTTTCTACAAATAATTTTATTTATTTTTTTAAAAAATTTAGTTAGCGCCGGGTGGATGGCGTAGTTGGTTAGCCCTTTGCAGGTTCGACCCTGATCCAGGTCGAGGGATTTTCATGATGCAAAAAATCGACATGTCGCATGATTATGCAGCATGTTTAAGATCCATAGAGTACCTGTTTGGCTTGGGTGCTCACAGCAAAATCAATTTCCCAGAACAATTTTGCACCGTTACAGTTCCGGTGCCTTTCTCTAGGTAGGAAACTGGGCGTCAAAATTACAATTGGTATCCACCTGTATGGTGCCACACTAAAAAAATGATACCAGCTCCTTGGCAATGTACTTGGTCTTCAATGGTAATTACCATTCTGCAGCCCTAGTTAAAAAAAAACTTTTAGTTAGCTCATATTTTTAGTTTGTTAAACTTTGTCAAAATGATTTAAGTCTGTTTTATTGATTAATTTTTTCAGGTAGGAAATTGATTACTTTTTTCCAGGTAGCTCACATTTATTTCTGTGCAAATGGGCATAGTGTTGAATTTTCCTAATCTTTGTACTTCATAGCATTCCAAGAAATACCTTAAGAGGAGATTTATATTTTAAACTGCACATCTTAAAAGGGATTACAGTAACTTTAAGTACACGATTAGCACTTAATTCTCTCGTCCGCCATTTTAAATTTGGGATCATTATGTTGCTTCTATGAAAATTCTTTTCAAACCAAGACTGATGTATCAATTTGTAGTAGAGTACATTCGATAGAAAAAACCGCAATAGATTTCTCTAGAATTACTTTTTTCTAGAAGTTTAGGAAAATATTTTTATGTTTATTGTACTGATTCACCTATGGGTTTTCAAATTCTTAAGAAATACTCAGAAAGTTTTAAATTATAGAATTAAATGTTTGCCCTGTAGAGACTGGCGTAAGTTCAATTTGTCGACCCTTACTAGGCTTTGTAATCCCGTGTTATATTTTCCTTCCCGGGATTCCTGGAATACATTAACCAAATCCTAGCATCCGGGGATTGGATTAGAGCTAAACTCTGATTTTTTGATAAATAACAATATTTATATTGTTAAAAATATTTTTTTCGCATTTAAAAAAATGAATTAAATCAGGACATAAATGAGTAAATGACTATATAGTCTTAATATAGAGTTTAAAAATAATATTTTATTAGAACAGAAAATAATATCTAATTCACCTCAGAAATTATTAAGTAATATTACTAATAACTGTGCTAAATTATACTTATTAAGAGTAAATATGTTGTGTGTTGTTGTTGCTAATGCCACCTGTCTGACGTAGTCAGATCGAGGCCCACGAAACTCATCATGGCATCGGGCTTTATTTTACACCTGTCGTTAGCCGTAGCTTTGAGCACCATGCAGATGACAGTATGATTGAAGAGTAAATATAACACACTAGTTAATAAGTTAACTACAAAGTATAACCAGAAGAACTTTAAATAAGTACACAAACAAGCACAACATGTTACAACTATAAGAGGCTATGCAAACTTAACACAAATAAAGCAAAAATTATACAAAAAAATTAATAAGATTATCTTCTACATAAAAAGCATACTAGAATAATAAAAAAATATTATGATATTACGTATATACACGATGACAAAGTTAAAACACAAAATATCGAGAACGAAAGAATAAGAATTTTCTAAGGTAAAGCGTTGCGCGCACAAGGTTTGCCATTGCAATCACGTGATTCCGACCTGGCAGCGCTTGTCTGTGAGTTTATAGTCCATTTAAAACCAAATATTAAAGTCTAGTATTCAGTAATGGTCTAGTACTGAGAGTTTAAAATTGTTCCGTTCGATTATTTTTACAATATATTTATCAATACGAAAATAATAATTGCACAAAAAATTCTACGCGTTCATATTTTATAAAAAAATTCTTAAAAAATTTTGATGAAAAAACAAAATTGAAAGTAACAGATTCGTAACCGATGGATAAAGAGCTTGAGTTTCATCCTTCCAAATATCGTCATTTAGTGGAATTAGTCTCTTTAAATCTCTTGGAGCTGAAAGACATCAAACGTGGTCGGAATTTTTGTTACAAGATTGACCTACCTTCTCAGAAGATATCTTCGTTACTTGATACATGTTCAGAGCCCTTACAGGACGAGTAGTCAATATTTCTGTCAGAAGAAGCAGTCTTTTTAAAGTTAGACTTGGCTCAAAAATCAACTAACGAGTTTTTTCGCCTCTTAACTGCCTTTTAACAATCATGCAGCCTCTCAAGTCACGTTAATATTCATTTTTTGTTCAAACCCTCTTGCTTTTAGAAAAGTGGAAGGAAAATAAAATTTAATCTTTTCCCCACATTTCCTGAACTTCAAAAATGCCCACTACTCAGATGGTGAACAGGTTATGTTACCATTCTCCAAAGACCTATAATAGCGTCAAGAATAGAACAAAATGGTACAGTGTAACCGAAAAATCCCTCCAAAATTGCAGATTCTTCTCAAAACTAAATGCCTCCTAAAGATTAATAGGTTTATATCTAAAAATTTCGGAGTTGTTTCCAGCGAGATGTAATAAAAATTAATAAACACATAGTTTAAAATTTTGTCGGATCCGGTGGCTTAGAGATAGCGTTCCCACTTCGCAAGTCTCAGGTTGTGGATTCGACCCCGACTGAGGTCGATAGATTTTCTGGATGCGGAAATCGTAGGCACGTATGCCATATGACTATGTGGCATATAAAATATCCCTTGAGTATCGATTTGGCACTGGAACTCTCAGCAAAGTTAAATCACGGCAATATTTAGCATTCGACATGAGATTGAATTGAATAAAATTCAAAAACGTCATATTTGTTTTTTCTCCCTCTAACGGGGCTGCGTATAGGTATTTCTACCTTTGCAGACCTAGTACATTTCCCTAGGAGCTGGTATCACTGTTTAGTGCAGCACTATGGGCGATACCAATTGCTGCAAGTAATTTTGACATCCAGTTTCTTCCCTACACACACAGAGGGAGTTTCTTCCCCAGCCGCATAATCATACAACATGCCGCTGTCGGTTTTCTGCATCTTGAAAATCCACCGACTTGTGCCGGGGTCGAATCCGCAACCTTAAGTACAGAAGGCCAGCGACAGACTAACTGCACCACCCAGCCGGCGCCAGTTTGGTAGAGGAAACCGTCACTAGATGGTGCCACCAATGAAATGGCTTCCATTCTTGAGGACTTGCTGTGTCTGCAAAGGCTTAGTTGCTAATATGCAGCCCATTGAGGGAAAAAAACTTTCAAATTTTCCACTAAAAGGTAAAAACTTACAAATTATTACACAAGAAAATTCAGTAAATATCTGAAATCATAAAGCTATTTATGTATTGAATATTTTGAACCCTTACATTTGAAATTATCTGCAACATATATAGTTTTTTTTCTTCGAAAGCTCTATCCGCGTAACCCACAGAACCCTCAATAGCTGTGAATTCAGTTTACCGTTTTAAAAATGTATTAATTTCCCCAAATGCATTTATCAATTAGTGTAAAGTTTTGATTTTAACTCACATCTTAGCTTTGCACATCTTCAGCGCCATTCCACAGCAGGGAGGGATGGAAGAGGAATTAAAAGGAATAAAAAATTCAAGTTCTTTTCTAAGGCATTAGCATTCTGGGCACGTAAACGGAAAGCTCTAGACCCATCCACTTAAAACTTAAATAGCTAATACATAGCAGTTAAATACACGTTTTAAGTAATTAAGAAGAACGCTACGCTCTAGTGTGGTAGTACACTGAAAACAACTCTTCAATCTTTTCCTTTTAGTTAATTACGACGAAGGAAATATCGGTGAGATATATTCTCAAAGGAGAAAGGAAATCATCAACGAGAATGCGAAGTTTTCCTGCCTTAAATTTGGAATAAATAATGCACAGTTAAAAACAGGAGAGAAGTAGGTTCAGTTGGAATTTTAAATTTCTCTAATTTGGTGAGGTGATACAACGTTTACTTCTGTTCATTTGAAATTCAACCTCGCGTCTTTTTAGGCGTGTTTCTCTCTTATTTGGTTTAATTTATCTGAGTTTGAAGCAGCGAGGAGATGCGTAAATTGCCTTAATGATTTCAAACCCCTTTAGAGTTCCAGATTTAAGTATTTATATAGGTGTGTTTTTCAATAATTACCTTAAGACGTAATATTTTCATTCGAAAAAGATAATTTATTACAGAAGAAACCTTTTTTGGTAAGAAATCATGCATGCTTCCAAAGCATATAATTTCATTTTTCCTCCCCCGTTTGAATCTGAAAGATAACGAAGATTAGAAAATGAAAATATTCCTAAATTTTTAAATTTTTAACCGCTGATTAAAAGTAACGCGTTTCGCTCCCAGTGCCATCGTTTTTCTGATAGGCGATCGTTTCCGTTATATTGGAGAAAAAAGGAAAGGCATAAATATGCAAATGTTTCTCTGAAATAAGTAAATTCTTCGCAAACACTTCCAAGGTCCTTTTACCACTTTCTAAAGCCTTCGGATTAGTTTTACAGATAGCAACGCAAAGAAAAAATCGCACTTTGGATTGACGGATATATACGTCCGGGACACCCAGTACACCGGTTGAGCAAGACGGATATATACGTCGTTGACACTTACGGGGTTGAACTAAAGTAAAAAAAAAGGAACTTAAATACTGTTTTCTTTTCTCCTTAGTAAATTGTGAAAATATTTTTAATGTAATAGTCACAAAATATTTTAAAAAAATTCTTTAAGTAGATTTTACTCTTTCTTATGGTCTTATAAATTTTATAGAAAGGAAACTATATTTTTTTCTTAACTATAAAGAATTTTCAAATGTCCTGTTTCAAATGTCGGAAAGTAATGTAAATATTTAATTTAACCTTTATAAAAGCATTATATATTCATGTCTTATTACGTAAGCATGTCTAGTATGTATTTTAACAAAATAAAATATTAAAGCCTAGAGTAATCAAGCCCAATAAATGTATTTTTACTATTTTGCATAATCACCTTAAAATGCCTAGAAGAAATTTAACTTTCTAGCCTTTGGAATAAAATAAAATAAAAATAAATAAATAGTTTGTATGAAAAGAGCTTTTGTTCCAGACGACTTAATTGAAATGCTTTGCTTTTCCTTCGTCTTCGCTAGAGCATGAAAAATTCATGTCTGATTGAACGAATATATCAACTTTATATGAAAAGAATATAATCTAATATGTGCATGCAGTAAAAAATTTAGATTATTTGCTTAATATAATTCAAAAACTAGGACGAAACCTGTCAATTAATCACCAAATTCCCTTACTATAGCAGGTGTATATTCTCAAGAGAAATTTAACGATTTAAGTTTTTTTATAAAAATAACAAAAATATAATGGAGCAATTACTTAATGAACTGTAACTTAAATTTGTATTTAATTCGTATATTCAGAAGATATTCTTCGATCTCTAAAAATAACAGGGTTTTTAAGGACCGGTAATGAATATGGTAATGACTATAAATGTTATAATAGTTATAGAAATTGGAAAAGTTTTAATTATTAACTTTGATACGTGAGCTGAAATTTCCAAAACAAAATTTAACTATTCGTGAGATATTTTGCTACAAGAAACCTTCTAATAATATTTTAATAAAATGATTAAGTTTTTTATCTTCATTTTGGATAGACTGAAGTTATATGTAATTAGAGGATTTCTCAAAGGATAACTTTACAAAGTAATTGATCTCTTAAGATCTTGAACGGTATTATTCATAATGGCCGTAAAATCTTTTCTGTTTTAGGCTTTTCTCATTATCCAGCAAATGAAAAATACTAGTTTAACTTCATAATTGTTGCTTACAATAATAAAATAAATTAGTTATATTAGATAGTCTATTATTTTTTTAATAAATTAGCTAATTAAAGCTTACACGTTTATGTTATAAGGATAATATGGAAAAAGATATCATAGTAATTTTAGCTGATAGAGTATTAGATGATATAAATATGACAAAAAGGGATGAAAGTTATTTAAAAAAGACAAACTACAAATAAATAATATTTTGTATAACATATTAAAACAGGTTCTATTTGGGCTTTTCACTAATCCTCCAGGGAAAATTCTTCCGAATTGAATGATGTTGAATAATTTGCAAATCTCTTTCTGTTGGCTAATCATAATATATGCTAGTGTGAGCTGCTATTTATTGTCAAGTGAAGAGAGAGAGGAAGTCGATAATCATCAGGCTGATACTGAAGTTCGAGTGTTAGACTTATAATAATTGTAGCTATCAGAAAGGAGAGCTAATATCCCAACAGAGAAAGATCGCCAGTGCTGTGAATTTAATCGTCAAAGATAAGTGATCCAATTAATTGTTATATTTTTTAGGTAAGTAGTTAAATTTAGCTTAAATAACGTCTTGATAGTAATTTGAGTAGTCAAATGAAAGTATTAATTTTATTAAAATTTCTTTTGATTTTGTGCTTTCAAATTCATCAGTGACCGCAGGGTAAATACAGGTTAAAAAAAACTATTGAAATAATTTTGAATAATTTTTATTTTATAATACTCATTTATTTTCGTTCAGAAGCTTACCTTTTTTTTAATTAAGTGTTAAGGTTCCTCAATCATTTTGCAAAGTAAAAAAGAAATCTTATATACAGGAATTTTTAAGCTAAATGTTTGTTTATTTATCTTGATACATTATTATTGTTTAAAAATATGTATGCTTTTTAAGAGAATTTTTTGTGTGCAAAATAGCAAAAGTTGGCAGGTTGGAAATATGTTAATGCATTTGTCATGTGACTGTGACGTCACATGTAATTTATTTCATTATCATTTTTTCCTCTTTTCAGCAAAACAATTAGAGAATTGACTATTGGCTACGCAACATGTATTACTTTAGTATTAAAAAGACCAAAAGATTTTCCCCCAGGTAATGATAAAATTTTAAAAAAAAATTTTTTTTTACAAGATTTGATTAAAACAGGAAAAGCTATTATATTTACATGGAACTTTTTAATCATTTTCTTAAACATTTTTCTTATTTTATCCATATTTAAAACAGTTTCTAAATCAACAAATAATCGGGGGAGTATGCCTGTTATCTAGTAGAACTGTCACTCGATGCCTTACATTTTATCCCCCTGTTATTCTTACCTCTGAGATATCTGCCATTTAGAGAACGATAGAATTCTGTCATGTCTAAAAACAATGAGACTTTGTTTTCTTCAACGTTTTTTTTAGTGCCGAGGAGGAACTAAATTCCAATCGTTAATCTCATTCATTAATTACTGAAATTTAACCCGGCACTTCTGGCGCAGGGTGTGTCATACCCACCGTCTAACTTTTTTCAACACTCCTTCTAAACCTTTTTTGGAAAATGGATAGTTTTTCGTGTAGCTGACTTTAAGGTCATATCCTTTGAGGGGCCTTAGCTTGTAGGTGAATTCTAAATATATATTTTTGGATATTGCCTCTTCGGGTTTGTCATATTCTGCGCGTGAATCACCGTTACAGTTCTGAATGCATGAGCACGTTTTAAATCTTATTTATTCTATGGCGTATTATTGTAGTTATGATGAAGAAATGGATATTTAAGTAATTTAATATATATATATAGTACTACAGTATTTTCGGATGAAGAAATTCTCTTCGCGGCTACGATGAGGAAAAATCAAATGATGAAGAGAATAACAGCAAGCATGATTCCTCCACTGAAATCGATCCAGATTTAGAAAAGGGAGATACTGTTGAAAATAAATGTTTTAAATGTTGACACAAAAATATTTGAGAGCGTAATTTTAAAGGATACAACTGGTATACATCTTATCCACTTTCAGATGAACTTATGAAACAAAAAAACTATTGCTGGAACAAAATAAGAGAACATAAAAAGGAAACTGCCAAATTTTTAAATTTAAAGAATAGAAAAGTTTACTCCTATATGTTTAGTTTGAAAAACATACAGATTAGAAAAAAAATTAAGATCCATTGAAAACATTGCACTCACTCACGACGAGATTAAACTATAAACAAGGCACTGATTGCCCTTATAAAAAGAACAGAAAACTAAATTTATGTGTGAAAAATGTAATAAACATGTTGTATATTTCCTACTTTTCTTCCTGTTTAACTTTAGTATACAAATTTTATGGTAAAGGCACAATATAAACACCCTTGGGTATGACATATCCTGCGCGAGAACTTTAGATCATTTTTTTCACGCGAGTGATGCCGGGTTAAAAATTGATCCATACATTAAATCTCTGAACACCCGATTAAATTTGCTGGATACCCTTCCATTTTGAAATAAAAGATAAAGAAACAGGTGGTACTACTTTTGGAGAACATGGGATGGAATCTCTTCTCTATCATTTCTTATTAAATTACTTAAAAATATATTAAAGCATAAATAAACAACTATTATTAAGACCTAAGGAATTGAGATTCATAATAAAATTACATATCATAAAGTATATCATTTCTCTTTGGAAATCGTAGGAGGAACGATATCATTTTAATACGTTTGAGAATTGGTAACACTAGACTGATCTATAGACATATCTTTCTGGGAAATATCCCTATTGTAGTGTATTGGGAAAGTTGATGAGTAGCGTGAGAGACTAGAGGAGTTAAATTATTGATTTGCAACGTCTACAGTTGTTAATTACAATATTTACAGTAAGATACAAGATATTCAAAATATTGTTTGTTTTTAAACAACAAAATACTCTTTTTGCTAAAGGAGGAGAGCAAACACACACAACCTTTCTCTCCGAGCGTTCCACTCTTCACTCTGGGGTAGTGCGGTACCTTCCTAATTCTCAAATTCCACTCGAGATTCGACTTCCAAGTTGAGTGCAGATGTTTTTTGTTTCATAAAATGTCCAGTCAGATAGATGAAAAGATTCTATAATATTGTAGGAGTGAACGTGTGAAGTGGATGGAATAATTTTATCTACATAGAAAAACCAATATATCAACTGTGAAGGGTTTAAACGTTAAACCAGTGATTCTAAACCATTTTTTGCTGTGGTTAACTATTAACAATTTCAAAATTTTGTGGCTTAATAACAATAAATAATTTTAAATAATTTTACTTATCTATAATATACAATGTAATATAGTTCATGATAGTAATTTCCAATGAAAATTAAAATAATACTTTCAACAAATACAACAAATGATTACTGAGTCACAAACTAATTAATGGAATACATTTAATGCTAAATCTAAGCTTGATGATTTTTGATAATTTAGTTTATATTTGGTCGTAAAAATGACAATGCCATTCTCATTTCGTCATCTACATTTAAAATTTTCTATATTTTTTTTTTCATTTTTATATTTATTAATGATGAAAGCCTGAATGTAGAAAATTGTAACAATATTTGTATGGGTTTTTTGGTTATTATGATTTAATTGTCTCTGACTTAAATGCAAAATTAATTAATTGATTTTTCCAAATGCTTTGAAATTAAATCTCGGTTACAGCGAAATTAGTTTTTCCTCTTCATTCAAAGTTAATTCATAAACAGATGTATCCTTATCATAAACGTATTTTGAACCAATGAATATTTTTTATACCTAAATTTTGCTAAATAATGAGCTAATACCTCTAGTGTTTCCAAACGGTCAATTATAGTTTAAAGAATAGTTTATTTCGATAAAACGGCTGAATGATTTGGTTCCAGATTTTTTTTTCATAGAATATAATTAATATAATTTTTTAAAAATTTGGCAGCGTACAGAAGTGCCACAGCACAGTGTTTGAGAGTCACTGCGTTACATTATGTGTAATCAGTGTGAATGACCACTGACTGTGATACTCATTTCGATTAAATGTGTACGTTGATTTTAACTCTGTACTCTAGTGTTTCTCAAACTGTAAGGCGCGCCCCCTAAGGGGTTGTGAAAACCCTACAAAAGTGACGCGAGCATACTGAAAAGTCAAAAACAAACGATTATTTTTAAAAAAATATTATTTAATAAGTAAATTATATTATTAATATATATATTATATTATATAATATATTATATTATAATATATTATATTATAATATATTATATTATAATATATTATATTATATAATATATTATATTATTTAATAATAAATTATATTAAATATTATTTAATATTATTAAGTAAGCAAATAAAATACATTCCGGCATAGTAAAAAACAAAATACACATTTACACTGATATAATAAACTTATAAATGTATCAGTACTGTGCAATGCATTTTATAATTAATTTAACTATACTATATAAGTTAAGAACAAGTTTAATAATCAGCAGTGGCCCCATAAGTTTGTCATACAAAAAATTAAAAACAAAAATCAACATTTATCTTGATAATATTTGTACGGGGTATAATTAATCCCTGAAATACCGATTCAAAATTACGTGACTCGCTCTCCCCAATGCCACCGTTTAACACGTAGACGAGCGTATGTGGGGGGGGGGGATAGAAAAGGAATAAATAAACAAATCCTCTGAAATAAGTAAATCCTTCCAAAAACTGTCAAAGTCCTTTTATTGCATTCCAAAGCTTTCAGAATAATTTTATGGATAGCCAGTGCACAGAAAAGATCATATTTCCAAAAGACGTATATGTACGTCCCGGACAATTAAAACACTGATTGAGTGAGTCGTTTATATACGCCGGTGGCACTTAAAGTCGTACTGTAGGTTTAGTTTCGAAGTATAGCGTTATTGAATTCAATACATTGTTATTGTATGGGAGGAGGGGGGGGGGGGCGTGATGAAAATTATGACTGAATTTTGGGTCTCAAAGTTTGAGCAGCACTGCTGTACGCTTCAAACATTTTAAATTTTACTTGTTAACATTGATTAATTTGGTTGAGAAGATCCTCTTCATCGCACAATGTTTTATTTTTTGCAAGACTTCAGGGGTTTGTTTAATGTGTGTGCATACATTTAATTTTAACCCGGGGGCGGGGCACACAGTCAACCCAGCCTGACGATATCTTTAATTCAAGTAAAAATGCTTGCTTGTTACTAATGGCCTTATCAGTATCCTTCTACATGACAGTCTTCAAGGTAACCAAAACTTATTTATCACATATTTCACTCTTTTTGGGGAAATGACAAACGTTTTTTGTACAATCTTAAGGTACTTGTTTTGTGATTTCCCACGCGACCACTTTTACTCCAAAATATTTTATATGAACAGGTTACATTCCTCCCCTGGGAACCATTTAGTGGTTTTGATAGTTGTGCTGTATTACTAATTATGGTTTATAAATGTAAATGAACAAAATATAAAAAAAAGAAATTTACATCAGCAATCTCTACTGGACGAAGTTGAAACTGATCAAGCAAGGGAAGAACTTGATATAATAATGAATATTAATCAGGATAGCGAAAGTTAACTTCAGAAAAGAGATTAACATGAAATGTTTGAATTGAAAGGAAAATTTTCAAATGCTGCCTAATAATTTTCATCAATAAAGATATGAAACCCAAAGTGCACCACAAGACACACGGCACCCTGTCAAAAAAGACACAAGCAAGACGTTCAACATGCTATTTATCGATCATCAAGGACAATAAAACTACAATAACTTGAACAAAATAGGAAAGTTTCGACTGCAAATATCATTCCTGT